>JAPYYQ010000781.1:0-108286 GCA_030522585.1 Anagyrus pseudococci | reverse complement strand
TCTCGTGCAGCTAGAGACTTCAATTTTGGATATGTTGTAGAGCTAACATTCCTCTACAACATACCCGACTTGCAGAGACACAGAAGGTCAATTGATTTACAGGTGAGTTTTATTGGACTATTAGCCCCCGAATAGAAATGTAGTCAGGCTAATCTGACCTGCGGATCCGGATCGGATCCCGATTCCGGATCTGTCCCGGATCAGGATTATAGGTACTAGCGTGCACAGGACCAGGTCCGGAACGTTTAAGGCTACTGCTTATACAATATACTATGCAGGGCTGTTTCTAACCTTACAGTGTGGTAATTACTTCGATTTTTTGTACGTTAAAAATAAATTCCCAACGAAAACGTTTGACAAAAAGTTGTTTAAGAATGTCTGAGACTTTCTTTATTTTCGTGAATATACTATTTCGCTTATCCGAAGCAAAATTTTACGTGCAATCGATTGGTGCAAGCCATTTTCAGCCGTTTCCAAGTTATTTGCCGAGCTAAGTTTTGCATGCCGTATTTGCAAAACTCCTTGGATTAAATAGGATGCGCGTTTGATATTCGGTTTCTACGACCTCAATTTACCTAATACCAAATTCGCATCCATTTTTTCGTCCAAATTCGCGTAAACAAAATTAGACTGGGCTATTCAACGTAAACCGCATTTCAAAATCAAATAGCGCCACTGTCGTCAAAACAAACATGGTTCTTTCAATAAGTTTACATAGGTTAGAAATCCATTAGTAACGACGCCGTTTTCGTCTTTGTAATCTTTAAGCCACTATTCAGGTATAAAAACAATTTTATTAAAAAAAACTGTCTCTTTATAAATTTGTAAAAAGATATTAATGCAACAACAGTATGAGTCGTGACAGCGAAACATCAACCGACACGTCGGACGAGGAGGAAAAGTCCAAGAAGCGCAAGAAGTCTAAGAAAGAGAAAAAAGAAAAAAAGGAAAAGAAGCGCAAGGAGAAGAAAAAAAAGAAAGAAAAGAAACGTAAGAGCAAAAAGGAGAAGAAGGACAAGCTGAAGGAAGCTTTAAAAAAGGAGGAGGAAGCTCAGAAGGAGGCAGAAAGATTACTCAAAATGGATGAGAGGCAACGGCCCTACAACAGCATGTACAGTGTCAAGGAACCCACTGAAGAAGAAAAAGAAGCTTATCAGATGAAGCGAATGAGAGATGGTGATCCTATGGCTCAATTTATGGGAAGGTAGATATTGCTAATTAGCATTTAATAATTTGACTGCTCTATTTGGAGCTATTTTGTGTCTACACAGTTTGTATCAAACATTTGCATACAATTTGACATTGGTATTAGAGCTTAAAAACAGTATACTTATTTGTCTTTAAAGATTGAATAAAATTAGAATTTTTAATTTGAAAATAGCTTATGTACAGAATAACTCGATTGAAGATTTGCAACTGTGGTTTTAGATCACTTTATTTTCATGGAAAGTGATTTAAAAGATTTATTTATAAACTGTATATAAATTGTTATATAATAGGATAGTTTGACATGATTGCCAAGTATTTTTTATAATGGAATATTTCTTTCAATCTAATTATTCATAATGAATGTAGTAAAATACTGTATATAAAAAATCTCTAAATAAACTATAATAAAAAAGTATTGATTTATATCAAATGTAAGTCTAATTTATTTACTAAAAATACAACAAACATTTTTCTATTATTACACACTGGATATAGTTTTGTATCATGGAAATATTAATTTTGTTGCAAGCATTCACTTTCATAATTTAACATTTTTAAACTTCCATCTCCATGCTTTTGTAGTACATTTCCAATTAAAGAGTCTTTTGACACTCTGAGGTCATAGGCCCATCCAATTTTTTCAAAAATTTCAATAATTCTGGCTGTTGTGTCGAAACGGCCTGCAAATTCTGGACAACGGTAATCAAACGGAAAAACATGATGGAAATTATGCCAACCTTCACCATTTGTGAAAAAAGTTACAAAAAAATTTTCCACTGGTGCAATTTTTCTAAAACGTTAATAAAATATTTAAATTTCAATTTTTTACTAATAAGGAGACTACCAGGCCTTTGAGTCATAGAATTTCTCCAAATTTAGTAGGATGACTTGTTTTTATTAGAAATGAAAAAACAGTAAGTCCTAGACCCTAACGCTGACCCATTTTAAAGATATCCAGGCTCAAAGATTCCAAACTTAACATTGTTTTCCTATATTCCATAGAACCCTTGTTCGCTCAATGAATGAGTTAGATAGACTCTTGATAATATTTTGACCACATTGTTCACATATAGATAAATAAAGCATATTATTCTGGGCCTATTTATATCAGAATGCATGTAACATTGTCAGTTTCACTTTGTGCAAGCCAGGAAAATATGTATTACTTGGCTGCAAGTGTAAATCCACATAGCAAATTTAACAGCTGCATATTTCCTGGCTTGCACAAAGTGAGACTGACAATGTTACATACATTCTGGTATAAACAGGCCCATAATGATATACTTTATTTATCTATAAATGAATAATGTGGTCAAAATATTACCAAGAGTCTATCTAACTGTTTCATTGAGCGAACAAGGGTTTTATAGGATATAGGAAAACAATGTTAAGTTTGGAATCTTTGAGCATGGATATCTTTAAAATGGGTCAGCGTTAGGGTTTAGGATTTATTGTTTTTTCATTTCTAATAGACACAAGCCATCCTACTAAATTTGGAGAAAATCCATGACCCAAAACCCACATTCTCTCCTTTTAAGTACAGTAAAATAATAACATAATTATTGTATTACTTATGTCAATAACTTACTTGTTATATGGCTTAGTACCCCAAATGTGCGCAAAGCTGTTAACAGACCATGTTACATTTGATGTATATATAAATCTTCCTAGTTGAACCATTGTAGAATAATACCAAGATTCATTCCAATAATAAACTGGTATTGCTACTGTGATAAACGCAAATAGATACTTTAATACAACAAAATGTCTATAAAAAATAATAATGTCAATTAATTTACATAATTGCATTGAATTTTTAATAATGTTATGCAATAGACGGACTTATCAGCAAACTTGGCAACGGGATCAGTTTGAATGTCGCTCATGTTTATTAAATTTCCCTTTTTTATCACGTCCGGATGTTTTTTGGTAAAAAGCCAGCCAACGTGAGAGAAGAAAAAGCCACGTTTGCTGTTGTGTGGATCCGCATCAGTCTCTGTAAATTTATGATGTACCCTGTGGTCTCTCACCCAGTCGTATATCGAATTCTAAAAAGAAACCACAATTGCAATAATAAAATAAACAGTTGATTATCAACACTTACAGGCACGAAATTATCTTGAAAGCAGTTATCTTTAATAAAATTTGTTTAAAATTTTTTTTAATATTCTTGTTTGCTAATCGTTAACGAAATTTTATAAAATCTGATTTTAATAAAAATTACGAAATTGCGAAATTTACAACCTCCATTCAATTATCGTGTGTGCAAAAAGAAAAAAAAGGGCACAACTCTCAAGGTAGAAGGAAGTCCCGTACCTGGCCAGCCAAAATGTAACAAAACGTAAGAATGATTTTCAAAGGCAGCTTGGCCTTGTAAGCCCTGTGAGTCCAGTATCGATGAACACCTCCGGTCACTCCAAAGCCCGCCAAATATGCGATGACGTATCCTGTAACATTCCGCAGTGCAACGAACTCAACCTCGCTACTTCTTACTAAACGTAGATCCGAGAAAAAAAGTAACGATATCTTTTTTAATCGTAAAGTCCCTTACCAAAAAGTACCGTCTTGTAACACTGGACGTAGGGAAAGGTAAAAATTCCGTATATAAAAACCAGATGGATAAACGTGATGATTATCACGTTGAGCCATTTTATTCTGTACTGTGTGAAAAAGCCCCCTTTCCTTTTCTCCACCTCTGCCTCTTTAATTTTAAACTGATTAGGCTCCTCATTGAACATTTCCCTATGGTTTACTTCGATATACCGAAGTAAGCAATCGTTTGCGAATATTGTACACTCGCGAGTACACGTCGAAAAAAGAAGCAACTCACAATCGGCTTTATTACGGTATAAAGAATAATTATAATTCACAACAGAAGGAACAATAATCACAAATTTCGAAAACTTAAAAAAGAAAAAAACGTATTGGAAAATTGTTAAAGTAACAACGATACTCGGTCTGATACGATTCCACGACTGATCGGTAAGGAAATAAAATTACCGTCTTTATTTCGTCCCCCCACCTTCGGCCGGACAATTTGCAGTCTGGCTATTAGATTTCACAGCGTCAGAAGAAATGAACGTTTTCAAAACACGTACAAGTGAATTCTGTATGGATATATTGTGTTGCACCTTTTAACGCCTGATATATTATATTTTAGTACAACAACCGCTATTGGAATATTGCTTAGACAAGTATTGGATGCATCTTTTTAGAAATTTATTATTTTTTTTTACTATTTGTGAACCATTTGGATTAAAAAAAAGTTGATAAAAGTGTTTGTACGTAATTATTATTGCTATGACGTTCGGTTTTAGTGAACAATTTTTTTTTTTTTTTACGTTTTCATATATAAATATACAAATTTTATGTATTTAAATTATGAAGAAACAACGAGTGATGCAAATGATACTGTGAATCGTGTAAGACCGCGCTTACAATTAAGGAATCTGATTTTGAAATAAAACAAACAATAACTACAAATTGAACGAAGTTATTGGAATCGCATCGTTTAACTTTAACAATTACGACAAACCTATATAATAACATCAGTTGTGTTATTTAAATTTTGTTTTTTTGTGTAATATACATTCAAGCAAACGACCAAGCAATTGCAACCGCAAAACTTACGAACATTGCCCTTTTCTTTCCTAATAATTAAATTAGAATATTCATCAATAAGTATATTCATATTCCTCCAAATCGACTACACCTCCTAATCAATCCCAAAATAATCAATATATCCCCTCCCGAAATCACCAACTCCTCCATCCTACTCAGCAGCCCAGGCCGAGCTTAGTTCCAAGCTCCGTTACAATTTGCGCGGCTAATTATCGGGAAGCTCGGTGCAGGCGATACAGTTAAGCCGAGGCTACAAATAGTCCGTATCGTATCTCGGCGGCAAACACTCGCTCCTCTTTCGCCGCACACAATTCACATCCTAGCGAGCCTTCGTCCTTACCCCCTCCCCCATAATGTGATCACAAACCTCGAGAGCCGAGTGTACATACCCGAGTGATCGGCATGAGTTCATCGCTGGTGTGCTGGCTGTTCGCGTGCTTACTAGGCGCCGAGGGCTACTCCAAGGTCTCGCTCTACGGCCAGCCGCGCTCCGCTGCTGCCCAGGACATAGCCTTCACCCTCTCGCCGGTCTACGCGGCGAGCCAGAGGACGACCCTCGACCTCAGGCCCGGCGAAGCCGTCAACCATCCCTCCACAGCCAAGTGAGCCAAGTGTTTACGTCTTCGTTAATCCCTACTTCTCTCTCTCTCTCTCTCTCTCTCTCTCTCTCTCTCTCATTGTTCACTCTCGGCCAGGTACCCGAGCGACCAGCCACTCGACCAGCCCTCGACAGCTCGTAAAAATGCCCAGGAGAGATTCCGGCCACCGGCAAAGTTCGAGCACGCGATCATGCAGCTGGGCCCGTTGCGACAGCAGAACACAGGCCCGAGGCCCGAGGCCAGCTCCAAGGACGTCATTTACACGAAGCCCGTTGTATCGATGGCTTATTACCCGCCGGCGGCGAACTTCGACTCGGGCATGATGCCGTCGAAGCCTCCGCCAGCCGTACCTCTGCCCTCCTATGCTCAGCCAAAGGTATACACGCGCACTCGAGCCTTACTTTTTTTTTTCATTAAACAAACGTATCTTATGAAAATATTTGACAGCCGAGCAACAACGAGCCGGCCGATCAGATAATCTACTCGAGCAAGCCGCCAGACTTTGACGTTGCTCAGCCTCCCAAGTCCCTCGACTTCCCGGAGCATTACTCTCCGTACGACGACGGCGGCGGCGGCTCTCCGGCCTACGGTCATTCACCTTACCACGAGGACGACATCGTTTACGACCACATTCCCGACGAGCATCACTACCAGCACTACCATCATCCACATCATCATCATCATCATCATCATCGGCCGAGCACCACCACCCCGGAACCCGAGATGATGGATCAGCGCTTGAATAAACGGCCCTATTCGTACTACTACATAGGCAAGAAGCTCTGGTACGTGCCGCTGTACTTCAGCATCTATTTCATCATCTACATAGCCGCGCTCGTGCTCAAGAGCATCGCCAGGCACAAGATCAACTTCCCCGCGAATCTCGCTGCTGTGGCTAATCAGGGCGCAAGGAGCGATAGCCCCGGATGGACTGATTACGCGGTTAAGGCTCTCGAAGCCATTGAAAAGTATGCGGTGAAGTCTTGAAGACACCCCCCCGAGCTCCATAGCCGAGTTTGTTGAACAAGATTATGCAATGTTTTATTTTCTTTTGAATTTTTTTTCCAATGCTGTTTAGCAGCTTGTGTATTATGTATGTTGTTACGATATGTTTTGTTTTCTTTCTCTTTAGCGGATGGAATTATGAATATTGTAATTATTTGCGTACACCTATACGATTATGTGTGTATGCGGAAAAATAAAAGTATTCCTTGTAAAGCGGTAAAATATTTAAAAAGTTGTATATTTTTATGTTGAAATATTGTTGATTAATAAAGAATTCGCAATTGTAAACGAATTTATTTGCTGTTCCCTCCCCCTTTTCACGATATGATATGTCCTTGATTATTTATTTCTACCTTACACGCCCCGTATTTTTCAATTAAATTAAAAAAAAATGAAAATTAAATTACACATTTTAAATACCGTTATTGTCGTTGCAATTAAATTCAATCAAACACAAATTTTATTACAACACGTCACACACGTGATTCACATACATGCCACGTATATAATAACAATAAACATTTTTTATTTCAAAATCGCTAACCATATCAACAAACCGACAAACCCCCCAACACACAACAAACAAACACTGTATCGATAAAAGAAAAAGAAAAATCCGCCAGCAGAACGGCAACCCTTCGTACATCCAAGCAGAGCCGATCATCAGGAGTGTAGGCTCCTCTGCGTACGTGCCCAGGAGTATTCCGCGAATCCTGAGAAAAAATCCGAGCTCTCGGAAGCCGCGCGCCTGATTAACGCTTGCTCCTCAGCTTGGCTTATTGTTTCAACGGGACCGCCCCGCTAATCGCGAGTATATGGAATCTCGCGCTTATGCACTGAAGCTTATGGAGAGAGGAAAAAAGTGCCGCCTTCGCAAATATATGCGCTCGAGTTTAGCCGCGGCGCCCGGAGCTCTTCTTTTCATTTTTTTTTATTCGTGTTAATGGGTAACGCACGTGTGCTACTGGCCCTCGTCCTTTTCTATACCCCAATTTCAATTGCATCATATCGCGTAATATTTTTCTAGCGATCACGTATATATGTTTCGCTTGCTTTTATCGAATGAAACATACCGATTCTGCTGCGAATCCATTTTTCCCCATCGATCGTTTGTGAAACATTTAAACCTTTGTTATTCGTAAAATCCTCCTTAAAAAAAAAACAAAGGTCAATGCTATATATACCATCTTCACCTACTACTTCTGTCGTGCATCACAAACCAAACAAAGCGAGCAATCGGTCGGAAGGTCGGGGCTAAAAAATCGAGCACGAGCGTTTGCACGGGCGCGTGCTCTTGAAAAAGAAAGAAAAAGAAAAGGCAAAAGAAAACAAAAAGCGCCAAGAGTCATACGCAGATGGCTTGCCTAAGACACAAGCCTTACACTCCGTTCGGCATCGGTAATAATTAGGGCCTGTTAGCATCGACGGAAAGCCGTTTGCATAACGTTCTCCCTGCCGTTACAGTTACAGGGAGGGGGAGGGATCAGCCCCGAAGACTCTACGGCTACCGGAAGACTCCGGGGCGAGAGATCGGCTGTCAGTCCGGCGAGCGTGAGCCGATTACAAGCCTCCTTTGCTCTCCTTCTAACGCTGTGGATCTAGCAATTATCAAATTTTACGGCTAATCCGTCCTCGGGTCGCCATACGCTCGCGATCATGCCGCTGGCTCGTCTAATCGTCGATAATCAACGGACTCTTCAGCGTCGGGCTCGCTTCTCCTCGTCCTCGTCGCTTTGAACGGATCCTCTCGATTCTGTACGCTAAATCAACATGGAAACTCGGCTCACCTGCAAAATCCTCCTGCTCTGGCTGTTTGCCGGCAGAGCGCTCGGTTCGAACGACAGCTCGCTCGACTTGGCCAGGGATTACGACGTGAGGAGCCTCAGCACAGAGAGAATCGAGCCGGCTACCACCCAGACTACGTCTCGCAGGTATGGCACAGCACGATATTACGTTCGTCATCGGTTTCGTTTGGCATGATAAACGCGCATCTTTTCAACGCCGTACACAGGCAGTCGCGATGGCAACGTCCCGGGGAGGCGGATTACGCGCGCGTCGCACCGGAGTACCAGGACGACGAGGATATCCTGCCGGAGGATCATCATCATCCGGATCATCACGAGGAGGAGAGCGTCGACACGAAAGCCATGAGCGAGGCCAAGACGGACTACTGGGGCGGCTACTACGACTTCCTCATCAACGAGGGCAGCTACAAGTTCTGGGCCGTTTTTCAGGTATAGACATGCACATGTATATACGCACTCGTGATATTGTAGGCCTATTGACCTTTTCCTTTTTCGTTAAAGCTTGCCACCGCCGCGCTGCTCATCTACAGCGGCTTCGCGGCGCTTTATTACGCCAAGGTCAATCCAATGTACAGCGACGACTACGACGAGCTGTTCGCGAGACGCAGGAGGCGCTCGGTTGGTCAACTGCGACCGCCCCGGGAACGGCCTTTTCTCGGCTTTCAGCCGCGGAGCTTTCAGAGGATACTCGACGCTGTGGCTAGGGAGCTCCACTGATCATGATTTGGCCAATCGTGTTTTTATACAGGGATATACGTTCGATGGGAACTGGCGTTGAGTCGATGAGAGGATAATCTGTTTTTATTTCTTGTTCTGTTTGTTATTTTCGATAACTTCTTTTTTTCTTTTCTATCAAACGAGTTTTGTAAGAAAAGTTTTTGGTACGATGAGAATTAATGATGATCATGCGGATTTGATTCGTGAATGACGTCAGTGGTACACGTGATGTTGTATCTCGAGAGGAAGAGAACTTTTTTTTTCATTTTATTTATTCGAGCTTACGTTTAATTTAAATGAATGCCAAGATATTGTATTTATATTATATATCTATGTTACTTATAAAAAGTATCGTGTAAATGATGATTATTTATTTGTAAACTTTTAGCGAAAGATACGTTAGCGCGCACGATATAATGTATCGATATACGTTTTTTTAGATCTGTAAACGAATTTATTATATACAATTTGCTCGATTCGAACAACCGTACCACGCGTTTGTTTCGAGTCAATGATATTTTATTAAATTAACATTCAAGCAACACCACCGATATCTTTGAATCTACGCACAATAAAATTGTCAAAACCCGCACATTCTACGATACATATATACGTATAAAACGCACGATGCATGCGCGCTTTATACTCACACGCTTATAGACACCAATGAAAACCATTTATACATCCCCTCCAGATTTATTTCGACCACTTATCTGCCCTTCCCTTTGGCATCGAAAAGCCCCTCGCAAGCATACGCTCATCCTTAATCCTCGAATCAAGCATCAAACAATCCCGCCGAGCGAGCCGCATGCGAAAATAAAAGATCGGCAAACATCCCACAGCAGCATCAGCAGTCGCACGAGACGAGAAGGTCTCTTTGGAAGGAGGAGGTAGAGGGAGCGGTCGCAAAAAGTCACCGCGAGAGATATCGCACACGCAAGCCGAAACATCTACTCCCCGATGTTCGTATGTGTATACCCCTGGAATCCCGAACTCTTTCTCTCTCTCTCTCTCTCTCTCTCTCTCTCTCTCTCTCTCTCTCTCTCTCGTATAAACGAGCGTTAAACAAGAGAGTAAAACTATATATTATACTCTCTCGTCTCTTGGCAAAAACAACAATAACAACATCGATTCTCTTGCCGATCGCGAGCGACCGTGGTTATATTGACCGAAAAAATCGGCGTTTATTATCGCTCGGACAAATCGCCAAGCGCGAAATTTATCGATCGTTATATGCGATGCGATTAAAACGACGTTACCGGCCGGATCGTAGTACCGATCGATAGTTGTCTTACCCGATTTCTCGCAAGAAAGATCGGTTACGATCGTTATAAGCTTTATTTCATCCAGGGTTGTTTCAATTTTTGCATAAAGTCAGACAGGCGGGGTGTGTTAGTGCATTTCTACAAAAAAAAAAGAGTTGGAATAAGGCAAAATCGTTTTCATTGCGCGAGAGCTGTAAATACAGTGCCGATTTTTACCTTTGTTTGCTTAAGGACGATTCGTGTTCCGTTTAATTCATTCCGTGGCATTGAAATAAACGAGGTTATTCGCTTATTTCGAGCGTGTACCGAGCCAATTTACTCGAGAGGCTGGGGCTAGGGACGGGGTGGGAGGGAGAATACGATATTGCATAACGCATGCGTAAAACTGGTTCTCTCTCCTCGAAATGAGTAATTTTACCCGGCCTGTTGGATCGAGTTGAACGACTGGCCGTGATCTTGATCGGCTTACGCACATGGAACTCTCTGTCTCTCGGGGAATATTCAGGTTCGATTTCGTTGTTGATCGCTTATTACCCGAGACGTCGTAGCCATTCATCTATATACATATTCCGTTCAAGATTTTTAACCAATCATTACTCGATAAGACTCGTCAATAAAATCACTCAAATGCAATGAAATATTTGTATTTCAACCTCTTTAAATAGTCGTTTAATGCCATTCAAATGCATGCGTCAATTAAAATTCTACACATAAATAGACACACGCGGGAGTAGGTTTTAACGGTAGCGCCAGTCCCCGGGGTCTAAGCATTAACCGCGCTCGCCAATCTCCTCGGACTCATCGCTGAGCTATATACTGCCAGCAAAAAAAAAGCAACGAAAAGAGCAAGCTGCTGCGCTATATCCTCTTAGTCCTCCAAAAAACATCCGACGCACGCAGCTCCGATATATGTATATGTCCCTGATGCCGCGCGAGAGCGAGTCTCCTTTGAGCTCACTCAACCCCCATACCCGCAATCACGCTGATCTCGAGAGAAAGAGAGCCAAGAGTGGATCCCGCAGCGGCGGCTGCGATGGACCTTTGCAAAACGCGCAAATCAACGGCGAACGAGAGAGAGAGAGAGAGAGAGAGAGAGAGAGAGAGAGAAGTGGCAAAAGGAGAGTCAGATGAAAAAGAGACACCGTCTGTCGGGTGCGCGCGTATAGGGCAGCTCGGAGAGCAAAAGTTGCCAAGCCGCGTCATTATCCCCGTCGTGTCGTTCCTATACATACCTCGATGGGTATACGTATGCGAGCGCGAGGAGAAGAAGAGGAGGAGAAAAACCGGGCGGAATTCGCTCGGATGCTCTTTTCTTGCGCAGGAGAGCAGTGCAGAGCGCGCGTGTGATCGGTATAAAACTAAGGCAAGGCCGCTCTCGGGATTCCTCGTACGTGCGCGGGGCCCTCTCTGCGCTGTATACAGGAGGCGAGCGAGGAAAACGAGAGTCTTGCGACGCGGTACGTCGTTATACGTACCTGCCCCCCCCCCTCCCCCCTATGCTACACGACCCATCCGAATCAGAGAGAGAACTGGATAAATTTAGCCGGAAAAATCGGATGGAAAATTGCCTCTGCTTTGCTCCCAACACCGTCCCGTACGAATTCTTTCGGCTTCTGAGACCGATGCAATGCTTCACCTGTACAATCCACTTTCGTCTATAACAATGACCTTTTTCGTTTCAAGAAAAATACGCGCATACAGCTGCATTCCCGCATATAGTTGAAAAATCACAGGCTTTATAAACGTCCCAATTTGTTTTTTTCCTCGCGCAAAAAAAAAATAGCCGTGCGGCACATAACAGGAAACAACAACGCCAACGCGTACGTCTCTCTAATACTTATACACGCGCGACACCCTCTCATCATCTTGATTTCGGCCCTATGACCGTCAAACCATCTCTCCCAACGCGCGGACGCACATACACATGCGGCTGCACCATGGCATCATAACGGAGCGAAACGCATTCTCACGCGTATGTATATATATAAGCAAAGCTCTCTCGGACTATGGGACGTCATATAGTAGGAGAATTTTCGCGACGTGCCGCGCGCGCGTCTCCTAATCGCGGTGCGCGCTTTTGCGACTCCTGGGCGTCGCCTTTTTTGTAACGGTATTACAAGTCCGAGCGCTTGAAGAAAGCGAGCGTATATACACGCGGAGTAGGAGGAGGTGGGACAACGGGAAGCTTCTCTGGCAACGGTTTTTTCGCGCCTGCACACGCGCGCGGGGAAACAAAGCGCGCGCGCCCACAGAGTCTCGTCTTTTCCTCCTCGTCCGTATACTGTACCGTAGCAGAGCGCGAGTCTATGTGTTTAGAGGCTCTCGCGAAGAGGCGGTGTGAGCGAGAAAGAGACACAAGAGGGAGGAGGGGGGGAGATGCGTCGATGGGCGTGGGTACACAGCGTGGTTTACGCGAAATAAGTAAGCCACGAGCCATCGGATCTTGCCCAGCGTGGGAGAAAGAGATAAATTGAGTCGCTCGTTTATTATTTCGACGAGAGAGAGAGAGAGAGAGAGAGAGAGAGAGGGACCACCGAGAGAGAGTGCTTATTACGCCGAGACCCAGATTCTTGTCGGCGCGCGCAGGTTGTACTGCTTTTGGACAACCGACAGAGGACGGAAACTGAGGGGAAAAGAAAACTATCTCAGCTTGCGACAAAGTCAGGGCCAGCGCTTATCAGCCGAGCAATTTGACTAATTTTCATTTCACGCACGATCGTCCTTACAATGCGTATATATGCGTGCGTATACTAATAGCTATTCTCGTCATCTCATTTTTTTTTCCCACAATCGCGAAATATATGGGTATATAAAGGCGATCGTAACGGGCACGACCGATTATATCGGCAACAAAAGCGTCGTTATACATACGTCGTCACAGCGGGTGAGAGAGAGAGAGAGAAAGATCGGTATTTACGAGAAGAGAGGAGGTGAAACAAGGGAGGGGGTTACTGACGTAACGGGTCCCGGGTAATCCACTAAGCGACCTTTCCTCGCGCGCGCGCGCGAGCCTTCTGGAATAACAAATTGTCGTTTTTGAGGTCGGCACGAAGCTCCATAGGTATATAAAGACGTATACACGTGAGCTGAATAATGCCGGCTGCTCGCTCTCTGATGTTATACCCGGCGCAGTCGCGCTGTGGAAAATCTAAGGCGGAAAGCGAAATGTGTCGTTGTTTCACCGGGAAATACGCTCTCCGCGGATTGCATCTCGGATACATATCTCGGTTGAAAAAAAAGAAAAAAGAGAGAAAGAAATAGATAAAGGAGAGAAGTCGGATCAAGAGCCTCTCTGCTCGGCAGGGTAATTATACTCGCGGAGGTGGGAGGGGGGGGGGGAAATTACATCCTGACTCTCTCGCGGGCGAGTATATATAGGCATCCGTGCGCGCATGCAGATACACACATATACCGACTTGACGTAACAAAGAATCCCGACGTGAATTCGATGTGTTATCGCGCTCTTTCTCTCTGCGCGCTAAAGCTGATGGGGAAGCTCTACTCGGTTGCGCAACGAATCATTCCGCTGTCATAATTTTCTGGACGTGCGAATTGCCATGATTGATGCGGACCGTATACACGTGTGCGTCTGCACTTATATGCGCGTATAGAGGATTTGGTGTACACATTCGGATATTTTCTTTAACGCTTACGTAGGTGCTACTGCAGTTTTGATGATTGCGGTTTGGATGAATGCCGGTATAATGGTCCTGACCACCTATACATACCTTATCTTTCTGTGTATAACGTTTATCGCGCACGATTTGACCTTTGCGCGCATTTCACGTGCACGCACGAGGAAGTGTGAAGATCAACGCTTGCTTGCTGTGCCATACCATTTATTCAAGTACTCAACATTTCCTCGATCCTTAACGCGCCATCTTCACTCGCAGCATCCCAAAGCCATCAAGTTCATTAGCCAATCCAGATTTGGTTCGCTCTCCTTTAGCATCTGCATAATTGCCGATCTCGGTTGGGCTCATCGTTGCTCGCGCCACTAGGGAATATTGTCAGCTGTCTCTAACGGCCTCCTTCGCTGTTCCGGCATTACCCGCCAAGGCCTCCTAATATAATTGCGGCGTAAGACTCGAGAGAGATCGTTATCGGTTGTGCAAGCCGATAATATCCGACTTTCAATGAAATGCCGAGCTATTTTCGTGGACCCCAAGAGACGGGCACAAAGATTGATGTCGCGTCCCATTGCCTATTTCTCTCTCTCTCTCTCTCTCTCTCTCTCCAACACTACGTTATGCTCATACCTGTGTTTTTCGTTGTTTTCCAACCGATTTTTCAGCGAATCGTTAGCGACTTGTTTGCCGATTATAGGCGCGATTGAGATCGTGACGAAAACATCGGTCTTGCTAATGCGTAATTGAGATTAAGCACGTCCGCGCTGAGGTTGGGTTTATAGAGCTCGATGTAATATCACCGGAAACTTAAGAGCGACTAAGATGTATATCTTTACCAATTGAGTCGAAGGTGCACTTTTCGTTTTGCTGAGGCTTAACAAAAAAAAAAAATAAAGATCGGCAATTAGTCGGTAGCGCAGTAGGCAATAAAAAGTAAAAAATCAATTATATACTCTTGTGTGTGTGTGTTGCGCGTATGCGGGCCGATAAGACGGCCCAATTCTCCTTCCAGCCTCTCGGCGCACGCCGGTTTCAATTCCTCCTCTCGCCTTGTTTTTTCCCCTTTTTTTTTTGTCATTGTCGACAAGAAAAAGACGCAGGATTTACCGTTACGATCGATTTCGCGAGCGCAGAGTCGCGAGATAAGCCGAGCGTACGTTTTCACCTGTACATAGACTTTCCATACTTCCCCTAATAGCCCAAATACCATCGACTAATCGCTCCTCCATATCGATCCTCCTGCCGGCGCGTTGCCTCCTCCAAAATCATAATTTAACCCAAGTAACCCAAATTAAACGGCAAAATTCCCAAAAACAAAAAAATCAGCTCTCTTTCCCACAGCGACCGGCACTCCTGGCGTGTCGTGATACCGAGAGCAATCATTCGAGGCTCCAAGGCAAGAGGAGCACACTGCCCGAAGCAACAGGTCGTGCACGCTCAAGAAAGCGGTCATCGACACGTACAGCGAGCGCACGCTATTACTATACTCTACGTACAGTGCCCAACTCGAAGCGTACATATGTATATATCAATCGGCGCGCCAAACCTCGTGAGCAAACCGAAAAATCCCATAACTCGCGTGTGAAAATACAAGTTGCTCCTCTCGAGAAATCAGTGAAGGCCCAGTAATGCAACGCTATAACGCAGAATGTGCAGTGTATATATACGTATACAAGCGAGGCAGAGGCGGGAGCGGCAAAAAGGCGGAAATGAGCGCGCGAGAGCGGCAGGTGCCGCGGTTCCGCCATGCTCTTCGCCTCCCCCCCCCCTGCTGCTGCCCCCGTAAACTTGTACGTGCGGACGTTCAAATCACCTCGCGCTTGTGTACGCGTAATACAAGCCTGCCGGCTGTTTTTCCGTCACGCCGCGGCGTGGCTCTATATGCGTGTGTGTCACCCGCGCGCCTATACCTACACGTGAGGAGAAGGGATGTGTGTGTGTGTGTATGTGTGTGTGTGTGTGTGTGTGTGTGTGTGTGTGTGTGTGTGTGTGTGTGACTGGTTTAATTACGCGTTTGCCCAGAATATACAGTCGTGCGCCTATGTAATTTTCGAGACTCTCGAGTTGGCGGGTATATAACGGGTGACACTGGTAGAGAGACAAAGGAGGATGTGGAGTTGATGAAATCTGTATATAAGAGAAGCACACACGACGTGCCGGGATGAACGCTCGATTAACGCCAACTCGTGAGAGAGAGAGAGAGAGAGAGAGAGAGGTGGTCTCGGTAAAGACTTGCGAAACCGGCAGGTTCGCAGCTATGTCGCGCACGCGCGCGCGGCCCCTCGCGTTTTTGCCCAAATACTCGATCCTCCTTGAACTCGTTTTCTAAACTAGATTATGTACATAGCCGGCTGACAAAATAAAACGTGGACCGATGGAGAGCCCTGGCCTTGCTGTTACACCCGTGCTCCGATATACGCTAGCCACTTGAGACTTGGAATGGACTTTTTTTGTGTGTGTAAGTATGAGAGAGCTATTGATGACTGGTTCGATGATTAACTGACTGGTTGACGATAAGCATTTTGAGGATCGATGGGTCGTTGATGATTTTTTTTTAAGTTTATACTGGAATGTAAGCTTGTAGATCGTACTATGAAAACTTTTATTAGTGCTCATAGCGTAAGTGATATACTGAACAGTCTGCTGAGAGTTTTAGAAAATAGATCAATGTTATTTTTAATAATGCCAAGGGGGAAAAACGAGGAATTGAATATCACATGCGTTTGTAGTACGGCAATATTTTTCATCGCGGTTGTCGCACGCCTGGTAATCAATATGCAGAAAACATAAATTATGTAAATTGATCGAAATGAGAGGGAGAGAAAAAAAGTAAAGGCTTATCGACGCTTTAGCACAGCGTTTAGCATCCAATTAAGATACACTAATGGCCACACGTGTATCTTGCGTTTTTCCTTCTCGCCTTTTTTTTTTCATGCAAACCCCTAATTGTTACAAACAAAACCCGTGTTTCAGGCGCAAAATAAAAGCCTCGGGTTCTCAAATAAACCAAGCCGCTTTGGAATTAAGACTCCCGCTTAAAAAATCTCCCAAGCGCTGTATAATAAAATTCCTGTCACTCAGCTCTCCCGTTCAAACGTCTTTCTCTCTCACCAACGTCCGCGTCGATCCGAACCATCTCCAAAACGAAAAAAAAATCATCTTCTCTCCTGAAAAAATAAAAATAAACAATAACCCTCTATAGAGAAGCTCAAAGCAAATCTAGCTTCGCAGGTTCTTAAAAAAAGTCCCCATTCAGCGTCTAAACTTCCGGTATACATCCCGGCTGTATATATCCCCTCTTGCCCCCTCAGGCGATTCTGGCATCCCAAGAGAGAAAGAGAGGTAGAGAGAAAGAGAGAGCCCTTCTCCCCCTATCTAACCATCTCCTCCCGCTTCTTCTTCTCCTTCGCTTGGGAGCCTATGGGGTGCAGTGGTGTAAGTAAGCGAAGAAGAAGCAGAAGAAGAAGGGGCAGAGGAAGAGGAAGAAGAAGAAAAAAAAGGAGACTCGGAGGAGAGTGAGAGGGAGAGAGAGAGAGAGGGTATAGACACCGGGAGTAAAAGGAGCGCGAGAGAGGGAAGAAGAAGAAGAAGGTGGAAGAGGAACGAGGAGGAGGAGGAGGGACGCGGAGAGCCCTCGGTTACGCTCCTTCTCGCTCTCTCTCGCTTGGCCGAGGAATGAAGATGAAGAATGGCGCCGCTGGAACATCGCGGCCTGTCAGTCGCTGCCGAGCCGCCTCGCTGGCTGGACGTGCCGCGCGCACCGCATACAGACACACATCTCTCAGGTGGAATTCTCTCGCTCTCTTACCCAAGGGATCCTCGATAAAGACCTGCAGCAGCGCTCGTTATTTGCCCAATCCGGGCCGGAGTATAGTGTCGAAATCGGCTAAAGTGAGCGAAGATATCGTTAACATGTGACCGGTTGTGAAGGGAGACGTAAAAGCAAACGCACGTACATACAAACAAGAGACCGCCAGTGGATTTTGTGCGCCTCGGGGCTAAAATTGAACGTGTTCGCATATACCGCCGCGAAATAATCGCGGGGCGCGAGTGTCGGCGCGCGCGGGAGAGATAAGCAGCAAGTGGATACGGAGAGAAGAAGAAGGGTGCAACACGAACATGGCATCCATGTGCGGAAGCAGCAAGAGCCATCCGGCAAGCAGTTTCTACCGGCCGGGGCCTTATCCTTATCATCAGGTGAGCGAAAGAAAGATACACGCACTCGAGAGCAAACGCACTGCGATCCAGTTTAACTCGTTCCCTTACCCCTCCTTCCACCATTACTGTCCCAACGTCGCAGGCTCGGGTTATTTTTACCCTACGGCACTCGTTGTGTTACAAGGCTGCATACCGATTCCTGTCCTCTTTGCTCCTCGTCCGAGTTTTCCTCTACAAATCGAGTCTCCTATGCAACTCAGGCGCCGCTCCGCTGACTTTGTCGTCGCGAACATTCCGTTGTGGTCCATTTAATTCAGAACGTCGGAAGTTTCAAATAAACTGCAGCAGTGCGCTGCTTCAACAGCCACGGCTTCCTATAACTATGAGCCCATTGTTTTCCCTGCCGGAACAGGTTCTCACGGCTGTCAAAAGGGCTGTCAAAGCAAAGAAGGCGAAAAAAAACCGGTCTGATGTGTATATTTGCTTTTTTACGATAAGAGAAATATCTCTGGCGAAGGTTTAGGAGCTGGCTTTCTTGCGCCCGCTTCAAAGGGGAAGAGCGACCTGTTGATTTATAAGCCGTAGTAACATTGTGGAAACATAAACAATGAGCCGAGGATTTTAGCATTCCGTAACAAAGGGCGTCTATATTTCCCCTGTGCTATCGGAAACGAGATTGTTCCAACAGGCTCTCGCGGGCAATAGTTTCGTTCCGAGGGATAGAGTCGAAAAAAAATCGGTAACATCGGCTTTTCGTGGATTACTTTGGAAAATTTATATTACTTTCTTTGTAAGTCGACCGAAGGTATAGTTGAAAAAAATTTTGAGCCGAAAAGTTCGTTAGAGAACGGGCCTTTGAGAACGCCAACGTCACGGCTCGGAATTGAAAAAAAAAAGTTACGTCTTTGGAAAGAAAAAATAAAGAAGCGCGACCGCCAGAAAAAAAAATACGTCGGAGTCTGGTCGTTAAACCTTTTCTCGAGGCGCGCGTTCGGCTCTGGCTGTCTGCCGAGTCGAGCGCATATAGAAAATGCTGCCGATCGCACAAGGGCTAAGACGATAAATTATTAACCGATAAACAGCTCATTGTTGTCGACAAAAATCTGTTATTTTAAACAACCAACAAATCGTAGATGATGCTTTGCTATGTATTAGTTAAAAAAGACTTTTTTTTAAAAAGTAATGATTAAACTACTGAGAAAAAGGTTTTTCAGCAACATTATACTTTAATATCCAAACCAAAGTCCTGCGGCATTTTGCGCGAATAAATAATCGATTTTATTAAACATCGGGCACTATACCGTCGAAAAGAGCGGCATGTGTCCCGGGCAACATTAAACCGCGGTATCATAAAATTCTCTACCCCGTATTACAACAGCCATAAAAACAACACCACAGGCGCACACGCAAACATCGCTGCGATGCCAAAAAACAATAATTCCCAAACGCCATATAAACCCCAAGGGGGAAACACGCTGCGCACGACCGCAGAGCAAATTAATCGGCGCGCACGCGCAAATCTTTTTCCCTCTCCCTTTTAAAAGAGGGAGAGAGAGAAAGAGCAGTGGCCGGGTGAGTCTGCGAGGTATATATCGTATTAGAGCCGAGAGCGAATTTCAAGATCAAGCCGTCCTTCTCGGCGGCTCTTTACGTAACGCCGGCTCCCTCGAGCGCGACAAGGTCAAGGCTCTCTTTTGCGTCTCTCTATCTCTCTTATACCTTCGCTGAAATCGGGATGCTGCAGTTTAATGCGCGAGCGAGCGAGTATATATGGAAGAGAGCCGGCTCTAATGAGCCTCCACGCGCGGTCCGCCCCCGCCGGCCGTGGATTTTCTTGGAAGCCAATACACGTGTCTATCCCGGGAGGGCTGGCTCCTATTGTGCGGCCGATTAAAGTTTTCGCCGATTCGCTCGGTTAACGAGCGTATATGCGCTCGTACCTCTCCTCTGCCTCGCGTTCTGCTTGATTGTAATTAATGCCCCAATGTAGATGCAGTGCATATAGAAATTCACTGTGGCTGCGGGGCTAAATTGTTGTTCTGTATAATTATCATTATTATGATTTATTAGCGCGGCGCGCATTATACGAGAGAACAGCAGTACACGCGCGCCGCTTAACCCAGCCGTCCATCCGTCCCCCCTGCGGCCACGCGCGCGTGCGCGAACAGGAAGCTATTAATCTAATGTGTTAGAAGCCCCTGCAAAGTACTCGCGCGCCCAACCTGAGAAATGCGAGCCATTGTCCTGTCTTGCGCGCGAATTCAAATTTTCGCACCTTCGCGAATAAAAACACAAAAAAAAACTAGACGACTTTGAATGTAAAACGCGAATGCGAGGAAGAGCATCGGTACATAGTCCTCGTTTGCAAGACTCTCGCGTATACGCACAGAGCCACATGCGCATCTTCTATAACAAATCGATCATCCGGCGGTATAATTACGTCGAGTTAATGCGGCAGCCTGGTCACCTCGTCGCGCTTAATAACTCATTCTCGAAGGCAATCGCGCGCCCGCGCCACCATAACCGACTGCGCCTCGCGCTATACAGTCCGTGACACGAATTAGAAAACGCGCACAGCCACACACTTGTGCGTGCATATCGCCTTTGTCCCTATTTCCGTCTCTGCCCTTGCTGACGTCACGACCTCGTGGACAGCGAGCGTTTCTAGTTCAAGTTTGAGTATCCCCCTCCTCGTCGTAACACTCGTCCGTTATATAATCTACGAGGATCGGTAATACATCGAGCGATCGGCCGATCTCGATTATTAACTCATTAACGATGATGAGCGCAAACAAAGGCTCTCTAAGGCCGATTATGTACGTAGATACACATTGTTTATAATCTCCTAACGATTTCTCACTAACGATACATACACCCGTTCATTAATTCAGCTCGATCGGTTAATCATTGCAGTCGATCCCTTACTTAGCGCTATACCGATCCTTGGTATTAATTAACGAGACTGCTGTTATCGCTGTCGATTATTGTGGCAATCCTTGTGTATACAAACCCTCGCCTCGACACGACAGATCTCGAGCTCTCGCATTGCGAAAGACAGTGATAATTGCACAATGTGCGTATTATCGGCGCATAGACACTTGCTGAGTCAGAGCTGTTGGCAAGATCGGTTTGTTGTCTCGCCGTATCGATCGTTAGAAGATCAAAGTCGCTCTATGACGATTCCAAGACGCTCCTCGTCTTAATGAACTCCACTATTAATTCTCATTTCTTTTTTTATTGTTTTATTCTCATCTCCTCCGTACGTAAATTACACGTGCGCTGATACCGATCTTCGCCATGTGGTATCCATGCCAGTGTCCCGAAGCATCGTTATTTCATAAAGGATCCGCGGCAAATTGAGCGTTCAACGTTAAAAGTCGAAGAACGCGCGAGAGCGGCAAGTGAGAATTCGGTATACACAGACACACAACTCCTCTCGGTTCCTCCGCCGAGCGTAACTGGAATTCCAACTGTATAATCCGGCGAGTCCTCTTACCGCATATCCCGCGCAATCGTTCCGTCATCGAAAATCCAAGTCGCACGCAACGCGTGCGTGCGTGTGGCTCTGCTTGTGTGCGCGAGAGAGTGACCCTTTCCTTTACCGAAAAGCGGCCGATAAGCACCGGAGTTTATATAGCCTCGCGTATACTGTGCGAAGGAGGAGGCAGAGAGGCGCGGTGTATAACAGTACTCGCTGCTGCTGCCCCTTCGAGTGTATAGGCCCCGTCGACGTGTAATAAGGCCGCGCACGGTCCTCTTTCACTTCGGCGCTGGCCTCTCTTTCTCTTTCTCTCCCGCTCGCTCTCTCTTCGACGACGACGACGGCGACGGCCAAGGTCAGTGGCACTGTACACTGCTTTGGGCGGGAGAGCACAGAGAACAGTATATGCACAAGAGAGCGCCCACGTCACGAAACTGGTCCAGACGACTCAGGATTCCAAAGGATCGTGTCTTGTTCTGCATTTGTTTTTCTTTCTTTCCCTTCTTTTCTTTTTTCTCTCTCTCGTTACATATAGGTGTAGGTACCGTGGGTGGATTGAAGCGTTACTGTTCTCGCAACGGGCCCCCATGGCCGCTACTGCCGTATAGTAGGCCGATGTGTGATTAATGCCCAAGAATTTGCATTGGGCCGAATGTTCGTGGCTCGTAAAGCCGCGTATCTTTTCTCTCTTATTCACTTTGCGAAAAGGAGCTCTCGGCGCGCGCGCGAGGATAATTGGCGTGAAACTGGCAAGGTGTGCGTGCCGAGGATCGATTTTGGTTCTCGCGCGGAGCCCGGATAGACGCCCTCCCAGCGCACGCTAAAAACCCTTTCAATTTGCGGCTACGCGAATGGCTGTGTAATTATTACCGACTCTCGCATCCGCTTACCGCTCCTCCTAATGGCCAAATAATACCTTTCGGATTGATTTTAAGGGCGAATTCGAGGGATGTATCCTACGCTTCATGACTTCTTATGGGTTCTTATTGCTTTTATGCTTTTTAAAAGATAAAGGGCAATTTTTTGCTTTTAAATCTGGTTTACGAAACGATTTTGAGGTTATGAACGAGATGTTTAAAGCGAAGAATTCGATTTTACCGACGACCAGCTATCTCTCTCTCTCGCTCTGTAATTGCACTCGTGCAAAACAATTACAACAATCTGAAAAATCAAAGGCTCTCTTTCTCTCTCAAGAGAGAAGGCGGACAACTGATTTTTAACCTGTCTATCGAGCTAACTGTTTATTTCTCGAATTCAGCGAGTAACGGTGTCTGTTATTCTTATCCGGCTATCTTTAATTTGCTTTGCTCCTATACAGCCGATACCCAATTACGTTTAATTTTACAATAATTATTAGAGTACAGGCGCATCGAGCGACGTATTGATGTAGTCTTTTAAAATTATACTCTTCGTAAAAACGAGGAGTTATCTTAATTGTTCGCCTTGCCGTTTGTATTATTCGAATTTTCTTAATTTCACCTGTTATAAACATAATAAGAGCAGCACACGCGCCGATTATAATAGCATAAAAAGGGCTCGAAATACGATTCCACGTCAATCATCGTTTAACGAGCCTTTAAGCTAAAAATTTATAATCGGCAATTATCTTTGATGCCGTTTTCGATGCACTACACTCGTGTATTTTGTAATATACGCGATGCTCCGTTAAAATGTATATAATATTCCGAATTAAATAGTAAGCAGAATCCGAGCGCACCGTTAGCTAAATATAAAACAGCCGCTGAAAATTCTCTCCGAGAAATAATACAAGCCGCCTATGTACATAAAATATTCGATCTTTTTCCCAACCGATTTCTCGAAAGTCATCTATACCCAACAGCACAGCAATCAAATGCGTATACGTGTGCACAAACAACGAATCGAAAAATAATTTTTTTTTCTCCACCATCTTAATCAATCACGTATACAATAAGCATCAGTCTCGAGAGCGTGAGTCTCTGTACGCATACAACAACAAAGCTCGCGTCATTGCGCGTATCTGCTCGTCCTTTCGTATATACCCAGCGAGATAATATCGTTCCCGGAAGCTACTCCCCGCAAGGAGTGTCTATGCGAACGAAACAATCGCGAGGTGCGTCGCCTCTTTGAGGAGCCTATATCTACGATCAGGTGTAAGGGGGGGGGGGGGAAGAGCCGGTGGTTTCGTATAGGAGAGCCGCCAAAGTGCCGAGATGATTTTATCGTGTGCTTATTCTCAAGAGTCGTTTAACGAGGTGTCAAGTGGACATTCTTCCTATGACTGGATTAATTTCAGTTTGGAATGCTGTTTGGCTTTTCCATTGAATTAATTTAGCGGCCTTTTTCGACTGACGAGAGCGATGATGATGATTATGATGACGTTTGATTGGGCTTATTAAGCGATATCGCTGACTTTTTAACGACGCACATGCTCCGCTGTGTGTTTGGCCAAACTGTTTTCGCTAAAAGGAAGACGAGAGTCGCACTACCGTTGCTTGGTGAATAATATATTTACCGTTGAACGATGCGAGAGAGCATACGGGGATTGATATATTCCGTGTATTCTCCAATTATAACGTCTTCATGGCTGGTAGCGCAGGTAATGCCTCGGTTATTTTATTAAATAACCTTATATTTTCTTTGAAAAAAAAAAGTGTTCTAATGCGTATTAGATATCGCAGAAGGTGTAAATTAAGACTTTGATTAATCCGAAAAAAGCATCTAAACGGTAAAAAAAATAATTAAAAATTCTTAACATTTAAAAAGATAAATAACAAACGACGCAGCAGACGGTATCATTTCAAGAGAGACCGATCTGTCTTCAGGGATCTGTTTTAATGAAGGTCGAGGACAGTAGAATTTTTTTGAAGGGATTATGATGTGACTCGTGTGCGGTAGAGATGTGGGGGAGGTCAAGTTTTCCAAGAAGAGAGTTTTGTAGGTATCTCGCCCAGCTTTGTCACTGCGCGATCCATGGGGTTTCGGTGTAAAAGGGCGGGGATGGAAAGATATATATTGTATGGTAATAAAGCCAAGCGATTCAAGGTTGACCGGGAAGGAGGGAAGATGAGTTCGAAAAACGTGCGTCTTTTGTCTGCGAGAAGCCGATCGTTTTTTCTTGAGAGCCCCCCGTGGTAGGAGGGGCTTCGATTGTCAAGGATGACTGATTAAAAAGTATTTCTCATCGAGTGTCAAAGGAAAGCAGGTGACTGCTGCCTCTTTTTTATTATTCTTCTTTTCGTCTGAATAGAACCATCGTCAGCCCATACCGATTTTTCTATACGAGCTAATTCATATAGCTGGTTAATAGAAAAAAAGGCTATTTGCTTTGGAATCAAGCGGCGATCGTCGAGTTAAACATTATAATGCAGCGGGCTAATAATACGCTTAAGCCGCTTATTACGATCGACAGATTAATCATGATAATCGGCCGTATACGACGCTCCGATCGCGCGTGCTCCATACCGATTTAAAGCCACGCGCGCGCCCTTCAGCCTCGCGCGCACCTTGAACCGATTTCCGACGCGGCCAACGACAAAAGAAAGATCGGCAAGAAAAATGAAACACGAATGACAATCCTCTCGCGACAAAAAAAAAAAACGAGGAATAGAGGGAGGGAGTAGTCGACCAAGCGCATCGGACGTCAATGCCATTTGAAACGAATAAGAAAAAGAAAACACAACACAGAGAGAGAGAGAGCCAAGCTGCGACGCAACCGATCTCTAATGAAGATCTCGCGTCAGGTGCGCGCGCGCGCGTCGAGGCGGTCACGTTCGATTTCTTTCCTACCTCCTGCCGACAAAGCCAAACGAGACGAGCGAGAAATCACGTAACTCTCTCTCTCTCTCTCTCTCTCCTTTTCTCACGTATGGTAGCTCTACACTTGCCGATTCCCATAAGTCCATGCAAATGCGCGGACACTTTGCGCCCGTCAATCGTCGTGGGATCGTCGACGCTTTTCAGCCGGTCCCCCTCTCTCTCTCTCTCTCTCTCTCCCTCTCTCTCTCTCTTGGTTGCTGCCGATATCTAAACGTGCGGGGATGCGCGAACGACGCGGGCTCGCGTGGGAAATACTCGGAGTTAGGTCGCGATCGTTAAAAGGAAGGATATACAGACTCCCTTTTGCAATTTTCTAGCGCGCAAATTTGACAACGTGTCCAAAATGCGTATAAACAATCCCAAAAAACCCTTACATCAGCGAGTGTTTTCCGCATCGTCATCCGCCACAACTGGGTGTATTACGGCTACAGAGAGCCAGCGCAAGGTTAAAGATCCCTATAGGAAGCTTGTGTGAGAGAGTCTGTTGGAGAGGCCCCGCGAGGCACGGCAAAAGCGCGATAATAAAACAAGAGAATTTCCATAAGTCAGATCGGCGCTTCTACTAGCACATGCCTCCGGCCTCTCAGTCGCAGGGAATACAGTCGAGTCGTCCGTTGCTCGGAGACCAAGAGATGACGACTGCGATGGGCCGGTCTCTCGATACGAGATGCATTACCTGCACACACGGACTGTTATATATTGTGCTACAGTAGTCGTCTCTTTTTCTCTCTCTCGATAAGCTTGCTTCCCTCTCTCTCGCGCGCGCGCGGGAAAACGCGGCTACTGACCTTCGCGCGCGCCTTCTGCCATTGTTGTACCTGTATACGTCCCTTGCGCGCTCGTTTCTCGGAAGATGATAAGCCGTGCTCTCTCTCTCTCTCTCTCGGGTATACTCACCTCCTCTTATACACCACAATACCGATTTTATCGGTTTCCCCCGAGGAACGAGTCCGCGCGGAGAGTTGCGCAGTTGCCTCGCTCGTATAACACTGCGGGGTTATTACGATAGAGAGAGAGAAGGCGAGTAGCCCCCAAAATAAAATCGTTATCCGCCTGGTATACATATACGCGCGAGCGGACAATAAAAGCCCGTTCCGCTCCATTTTCCGCGCTCTCGCAGCTGTGTGGATCTCCCCCCCCCCCCCCCCCCCCCCCGTGTGTCACGGGAAGGGATGACGCAAACTTTTACTTTCCGCCTTGGTATATAGACACGATCTTGGCAGTCTAGCTGGGGCTCTCGTCTCCCGCGGAATGGAAAAAAAACTCGCGCGCGAGCCAAGCTCTTATACTGCGTTCTCTCTCTCTCTCTTACTCGGCGACGAGTCTCTCGAGCGAAAGCAAGAGCTAGCGCGCAGGAGGACAAAAACAAGCCCCCGCAGTAGTCTCGTCGGAAAAGTCCCCCCCGACAATGGGCGACACGCTGAAGGAGGAGGCGTATATCGCACTCTATCAAAGGAATTCCAAAAACTCGTCAGTTCGCTGCATTTATATATTTACAGCTGCGCGCGGAGGATGCACTGGGTGAGCAGGTGAAAAAAAAAGGCGCGAGGTGTACGGAATGATGGGTAAGGGGGTGGGGAAGAAGTGGAACGAGACGTTTATAATGCAACGACTGCGGAGCTTCTTCTTTTCACTCGGCGGAGAACAATAGGGCTGACCTTGAAATTTTGCGCGCGCTCTAAGCCTGCGCGCCGGAGAATGAGCCGAAGAGCTTTCGAGCGAGCGTGTTTTATCTGGGGGAGGGGGGCTGAGATTATGCGTGCCGAGTGAGGATGAAAAGGTGAGCGTGACACGCGCGACAAAAAATGGCGTGTTAGAAAAAAGGTGATGGTCGGGTACGAGAGAGAGAGATATGTATTGGCTTATATCGACGCGGGAGAATTTTGCGCGAGAGAGGCTGTTGGCTTATCCTCGTTTCTTCCTTTTATTTCTTTTTTAAGGCGAACACGGCTAAATCGTCAGTCATTGACTTGTTTTTTGGCGGGGGGGGGTTTGTTTGGGGGTTGGGGCTGTTGGGTCCTTTTTTTTTTTTTTTTTTTTTTTTGGTTAGGTTATTGAATGGGGCTCAAGCTTATCTCAGCAAAGAACGAAGCTATCTTTAGACGCCAAAGATAATAATAGACGGTACGACCTTTTTTTTCATTTACCAAACAACAAGTACGCGTACACTTGTCATGCAAAAATACCGGAACGGATAAGAAAACACGATTTACACGCGTACACTAGCAGCAGCGTACCAAAAGAAATAATAAAAAAAAAGGAATATAGTATCGTTGATTCGCATATAATAAAATAAGCAAACACCGCAGCAGGAAGGTAAAACACAAACGCATAAAGACAGACACTTTGCGGAGTGGAGGGTCCGTTTGTACGTAGAAAACGTGTCCGCAGGCGTCACCGCGAACCTCTCGAGTATTTCCACTCTCTGCTCGCTGGCGCACTGTGCAAGTCCTCGCGGTAGAGAAGATATCCAGCTGATCTCCAAGAGACAAGCAGCCGTACCCGAGAGCCATCATTTTACCCCAGTCCGTCTGGTGCAAAAGACTCGTATTAATTTGCCGTCGCGGGAGGCGGGGAAAGATACTCCGTGGATTACAGCTCACGCGGGAGTGCGCAATTAGCCGCTTCCACACGATATACACGCGCGACACTCGCGTCCGATTGTCCCTTTGCAGAAGTGTCGCTGTGAGTGTGTATGTTGATCGTGCGATAAGGAGCGACTGAGAGGCTTATGAAAGCTGTCCCTCCTCTCTCTCTCTCTTCGCTTTATTAACACCGAGTGTGTAACGCTGATTTTTCAAGTCTCTTAAAGATATGAGCTTGCGAAATTCATTCGGTGCTATGTATTATTGAACGTAAAGCCTCAACGGTATACTCGACTCGCGGAAGATCTCCAGGACAAACAAATCAGAGGACGCGATTTAAAAAAAAAACGATAAGAATAACGTTACAGCCAATTGCGTCAATGGTAATGAATCGAGCTTGAATAGTTAAAGGTATAATATAACTACGTCCGCGCTTTGACGCGTTTAATCTTCATTCGTAACGCGACTCCTGGTTGCTAAGTCCTAATTTAGCGAATCTCACTTATCATTCAGAGTAGCTCGAGGTGGAAAGAGAGAGCGAGGGAGAAATACAATAACAGAAGTTAGCGCGACAGGTGTGTGCCGGGAGCATTTCGATTGAGAGCACGTGCGACCTACGTGAGCGAATCGAAGGTCGATCGATTGATCGTACGCCCAAACAAGGTTACGAATGTCGATAGGGAATATATCTCTCCACGCTCTTTCACTCTTGCAGTTAGGTTCAACGGACGCGTTTTATGGTGGGGCTGACCGAAAGTCCCGGATTGCAAAGGGATAGCGGGTCTTGCAAGTTGATGAGGATGAACGGCGCGATGGAATATTCTTTTTTTTTTTGCGAGGAGACCTGTACCGGACTTTTGAGAGGATGTGCGTTTATTTTTCTTTTAGATTCGACCTGATAAGAAATTCTGTTAAATTATTAATAATAATAAATGAGCTTGCGGTGCTACTCGAGCGCGTAAATCAAAATGGCTAAATGGAAAACAGTTAAATTTTAATAAGCTTCATTCGCTATATGTATAATTTACAAGTCACAACAGTTACAATAACACCTTTTGTTTTCCTTCTGTTTCAGGTTCGTATAAATAAGGCGCCAGCGCGTTTAATCATCGTAACGTAAGTCACCGTAATTCATAATAAAGGCAAGAGTATCAAGGAAGAAAAAAAAACAGAGTCCGCCTTTCAGCTTGTAATTTAAAAATCATATCTGTTCGCGTACGCGCATTAAAATCCATCCCGAATTAACGTTTTTACTCCGCCGAATTATCTTCATCTCCCTCCCCCCCCCTTTCCCCCACCTGCCGCACACAAGCTATTTATATTCAAGCTTTTCAACGCTCATTCAAAAAAAACCTCTCTCTTCCTTTCTTACACCCACTAAACCGCCACGTCACTGCTACAATTTTGAATTTCCCACAAAAATCACCTGTTATGTACCCTCCTTCCAAAAAAAAAGAAAAAAAAAAGAAACGTACCGCATTAATCACACCGCGTACCGCACAAAAAACCTCAGATTGCCATACCAATTAGAATCCGGCGAGATACACAATACCTTATATACACACGGAGATTCATACACAAAAGAGCTAGACATCCAAGAGGTACAGTGAAGGGAGGGGTCAGTGCCTTTTCGAGTCGAAAAAGCTCCTCGTTCACATATACGGAATACAACCGGGCTACAGGTATTGTGGTCCACGAGCCAAGTGTGTATACACAGAAAATGTGCACGAGTGTACAAGGCGCGCGATCTCCAGACACCGACGCGCCTGTATATACAGCCGCTGGAATATCATTTATCCCAACAGGGCGTACGTGTATGCCAGAGAAAGTGTGTATGTGTGTACTTGTATCCACGTGCCCGCACGTAGGCCCTGACCTTCGTCTCTCGGCGCGCAATAAGGCCCCGGAGTTCACGTACCCCGCGCGCTCGGAAAAGAGAGTGACTCTCGGGTGGACTGCGGGGGCTGACGGGAGGAGGAGGGGGGTGGGGGAGTATTAAGCAGCTTGGAAAGGGAAACCGCGCTTGGAGAGAAGCTGAGCGCTGAGATGGCTATCGGAGCGTATATATATGCGCGCGACGTAACCGAGAGCGCTTGCGCTCTCGGCGCAATCGGACGTGTTCCTCTCCTCCTTTCTGCCTCTTCTTCTTCGACTTCTTCACCATTTATTTCTGTCTTCTTTGCTTTACCACCTTCAAGTTTATACATATATATATATGCTCGCGTCGAGAGAGTTTGGGGACGGACGTGTGAAATACCTGTGAAAGGGGGGAGCTGAGGCATACACTTGGCGCTTTCGTGCCTTTGGACTAGCTATTCCATTGTCCGCGCTTTGGTCCCCGTATTGTTTGCCTTCGCGAGACGCTTTTATGGCCGTTGCGGGATATTTCGCGCGACGCTTCCATTTTCTTTGGAGAGAGAGAGAGAGAGAGAGAGAGACAGTAATGTACACACACAGACGAACGAGAGCCGTAGAGCTTGCGCTGAGAATAGCATTTTGAAAGAAACTGCCGGTAGTAAGCCGTGAGAAACTGGAGCAACGCTACATTTCGCGGCACTCGAGAGCCGTTGACTGTTTCTCCTTTTTCTTTCTTCCTTTAAATTACGCCCCTCTTGCGGAAACTGTTTATACAGCTGTTGAGTTTGTCAACGAGCCTTTGAATTTCCTTTTTCTTCTTAAGCACATAATAAGTCGCGAACGCGCTGAGAAAGAAATTTGAGATGCGGCTAATTTGCCTCGGCTACTCTCATCTCTCTCTACCGTTTGGAAAATGTTGAGTCAGCACTATATAGGTTTGCCGGGGCGATCGAGAAAAGTAAAGGGGGGGGGGAGGGTGAGTAATAAATAAAGTGTGTATACGCAGACTCGCTCGGTACATGGAGTGTAAATTGCAAGGGAAACGCCCAAGCCGTTCGATTATGTTGTTAATGCCGTGCGCGCGCAAGTCAGAGGAGCTTCTTATTTCTCGCGTTTAATAAGTGGTTACGTGTGCCGAGTTTGCTCAGACTCACCTTGCGAGAGCTTCTTGATACCTGCGTGAACTCGCCTTTTTAATTGGTCCATTCAATTTCGCTGCCGGCTCTGCAAATAAAATTAGCTCCTTTATTGTTTATCCGCATTAAATCACGTGCCGCTTATCAAATCTGCAGTCACTTACCGAGAGAGAGAGAGAGAGAGAGAGAGATTTGATAAATATTTATCAAGCGACGTAATTATTTTAAGAGCTTTTCCTTCCTTCCCCTGCGCCACATGTCAAAATAATGAAAATAACTTACCAGACTCGCAGTCATCGATACCGATCTCCAAAAGCTCTCTTCTACACACACCAAGCGTTTTCCCACAAACAAGCTAAATTTCAAATTCAGATCAAACCCCCCCCCTCTCCTACACATTTCTCACGCAGCTTCATTTGATAATCCAGAGTCGCGCGCGTTGCCAAGGGGAGAAGGGATTGTTTTATAGAAAGAGACGCTAATGCGAATCTCAGCAATTACATCATTAGCTCGAACATTAATAACCAGGTAAGAGGGAGTAAGGGGACGCGCGGAAGTTCTCCAAGCGAATAAACATATCACGCGAGGAATGTTCGATCTCGTTTATATACCACGAACCCTGTGCGTGCCTTTTGTGTGTGTTATTGTGTATATAAGGACTAAGAACTTTGTTTACGTCGCTTCTCGCGCGATTATATGCAAAAACGCGCACGTGACTGTTTATGCGAGAAAAGTGCCGTTATTAGCTATAATCAGTTGGTATGGCTTCTTGCGCGCGCATTGAGATCCCAATGGAAATTCTAGGGGGATGAGGATTTCGATGCGTCGATATACGCGTATGTGTGGCTATTGATCGAGCCGTTGGAATTTATCGGTGTAGCACAGCCACAGACGGTTATTGAACTCGATCGACTTTGGGCTGGGTCACGGCTGAGACTTTATTATACGAATCGAATTGCATAATGTGGACTGAATAAGTGTGAGCGCATACCGGAACTCGTGTCGGTGTACACACGTGTGGGCTTGGCTTTTAATTATCTTATTAATCGCTTACGGGAGTGTACGGATTAATCGAATTAATCGATAAGATTAATCAGCGAGAGCGGTTGTTTACATCTCGCGGTGTGATTTAATCTTTGCGTATATACAAATACCCATAGAAAATTGCAACTGATACACGAAACAAGTTAGGATGTAACTCGATGATTATAACCATTATAGGCGATAGACCTCTGTAGATATTAAATTACCAATTACACTTCTAAGCCGAATATTCAATCTATCCCAGCTTATTCTACACTCGCGCAAATAAACCGTACAGTGATTAAGGACAATTTATATACATTTAAACGACTCCGAGAGGCCAGAGAACGAAACGTCGAGATCGGGGTCCGGCAGTGCTCTCCTTCTCTCCCTCGAAACGAGCCGAGCCGAGAGTCTGCAGCATCCGATATACATTCGCACGCGCGTCTAACTGTAAAGGCAGGCTAGTTTAAAACTTGGGCAGGTCATGATTATTTACGGCCGGTATATAGTATATATACGAGCGCGCGCAGGCTCTCTTGCCTATGCGAGAGCCTCCGCAGGGGGGAACCCCCGCGATATAAAGCTGCGATCGGCAATCCCCGAGTAGCTTTCTCTCTCGCTCTCTTTGAAATCTCGATTTTTCCATCGGTCTTGCAAGGGAGGGACTGATAGGAGCAGTGCAACGAACCAACCACGAATAAAACTCCGCGCGCGCGTATGCACGTGTGTGTGTAAGCGTGCGTGGGGGATAAAAATGCGGTGAAATATCTTCGCAGGCTTCTGTCTTCTGGGACCGTTAGCGCCGCCAAAGCTGCTAAGGCTTGGCGAGGCTTAGGGCCGCCTCTATAAATCCGCGGATGCCGCCCGAGAGATCCAGTCAGCCGAGGAGAATCCAAGGCTTAGCCGTGCGGAACTCTCTTCCTCCCCTCCCTCACTTCGCCGCGACTTGCCGATGCATAGCCATCGCGCTCATCCATAATGACGAGGTATGGTATACAAAGGGAGAAGCTTTTTGCCTCCCTCTCTCTTGGGGATTTTTATTGCTTTTGCTTTTTTATATGTGTACGTAGTCGATACAATGAGACGAATTAGTTGTAGGAAGCGACACGATACAAGACTGTTTAGCAAGAGCGCGGCTTGTGCGCTGAGATAGTCCGCGGACGTGCTTGTAAGATGAGCTTGAACGTTAATGATGTTATTTATTTGTTTTTTCTTTTTTTTTTTGGTGGGAAGGGGGCGGTAGAATTTTTTGGTCGAACTTCACCGAGATGTTGTGTTAATTAACCGCGCGACACGAGAGTCACTGGCTTTGAATGACGCGCGTTGATATTCAAAGTCGTTAAACGAAGTGCCGGCGCGCTGGACACAAAATAAACGCTTATAACGTTCAAGCGATTTTTCAACGCGTTTATCCGGGGCGTACATCGACGACTCTATTTACATACATGACGAATCGGCCAGCTTGTATATACCTTGCAAACGATCCGTCAACGTTTTCTTACCAGCTGTATATGCTTTTGCTTAAAAAAAAGGTCAAAATCGCAACACGGACAAATCGTTAAATTTTGCTAATAGATAGTATAATTTACAATTATTAAATCTCTCGAAACTATACGTACACATGTACGATCTAGATATGCGCTCTTCTCAATTCCGCAGCGCCTAATTCAATTCTCCTATCTCTCTATCTACAGACGTCCATTACGAAGATTCACTCGCTGCAAATTACCACACGAACCCTGCAATAACAACAAAAAAAAGAACATGGATTCAAACAATTCGCGCGCAAAACGAAAAAAACAATAAATATATTATACATATGAAAACCGCACAGACAATAATCTCCATTGGCGCGTCTCCGTATTATATAGTATCTCCGTTCATCGCACTCGCCGACTAATTATGCAAATCAGTGCCCATAATTCATGCGAATTACAATCTCAAGCTCACTCTCTCTCTCTCTCTCTTTCTCTTTCTCTCGGGGCGGCTTGCTATAGAGATCATAACGCTTGATATGCAAAATTTTAAAATTAGCCATAGAGCGTATACGCGCGTATATGCGGATAAAGGGACTCTCCTCGCGCGTTTATGCATCTACGTGCCCTTGACGACGATAAAAAGCCTGGCGGGGCGCAACGATTCAGCTTATTAAAAACGAATGAATAAAAAAGAAAAAAAGAAAGAAAAGCCAACGCGAAACACAGCGGCATGTTCCCTCGATTTCCATTTCGCCAGGTATTCTCGGAGCGTGATATCGCCAAGGTAGTAAGAGAAGTGGGGGGGGGGGGGAGAGATAGCTCGTGGCGATAGGACATTTTAATAATCGTCGAGAAATGAAGAGATAGCTATATAGACTCACCGACGTCGTCTACAGCCGAAGCCGGGGTATTGGCTGGGGAAGTATGTAATCGACGGCGGACGAGTCCGGCATTGTTAACCGAGTGGAAGGGGGAGGGACTTATCTGCGCGGCGTATCCATTCAAAGTAATCGCCGAAGCGATCGAGAGAGCCTTCGAGGCATCGCTCTCTCGCTCTGTCGAGAGAGAGAGAGAGAGAGAGAGAGAGAGAGAGAGAGAGCACGGGAGGAAAAGCCTCGGGGTTGAGACGAGTGCTGTACGTAGTAAGGGACAGCATCTCTCTCGGTCGCTTGCTCTTTGACAGCCGTGACCATTTTCCCCTGGGCCGCGATTTCAAGCGGCGAGAGTGTCTATACAGGGGCGCTCCTTCGCTATATGCTCTTGCTCCCCGCGAGCGCGCGCGAGAGAGGCCAATCAGCGTAACCGCTGTTGCCCCTCTGCCGTGTAATCATCGGGCCCTTGGAATTGCGCGCGCGCGGCTCGCGAGCTTTATCCTGCCCAGCGACGATTTATCCCTCTCTCGAGCAAGATTCTTTCCGATGGCGCTCCTATAGCTTCTTCAAAGTATACGCAGCTGGTCAGGCTTGACCGTGCTCGGCCATATTCCACCTGCCTCGTCTTGGCTGAAAAATTGCGCTCGGTGTATCATTGCACTGGCTATGCATGTATATACGGGTAGATATATTGCTTGGAGCTTTTGTCATTACGTCAATGCGTTTTAAATTCAACTCGATGAGTCGCGTCATGGGCAATTTAATAATAAAATTGTTTTGTGTACAACGAGAGAGTGTATAGTGGGAGGAAAGAATTGGGCGAGACATGATGTTAATCACATTGCCTTCTTATCAGCCGGTATTTGTTGAGTCTTATCTATCGGATGTGGTGTCTGTTGCAGAGATATATGGCTTGTTTTGATGCTGCCCACTTACGTATCATAGCCGAATTATTTGAGACTATCGCAAGGATACGTCGATAAAATTGTGATTGTACAACGTTATTATGCTCGTTAAACTAATATAAACATGCGATTAATCGTCTAGGGTGAATGAGAATATTGAAGTTTATAGAAAAAATAGATTTATAAATTATTTCAATGGCAATAAATGCAATGGCATTGTATATCAAATCAGTCGATTAACTATCAATCGACCATTTTTATAAAAATCTTAACACGAATACTGCTACGGAGAACTCCGTAAATGTCAATGTTTTACATACAAACAAAGATGTGTCGCACTTGTTGCACTGATTATTTCAAATACTTCACATGCATTATTCGCGATGGAATAAGATCGAAATACTTTTTATTCTCAATTAACGCCAAGTCTGCATCACGACGACGGAAACGCGTTAATTATTCGATCATCAAAATCACGAGAAAGCAACATATGTACGACTTTGATTCATTTCATCCTCGCTCAGTCCGACAAACATTCGCTGTTTGTATTTTCCAGCCCGAGCGTTCGGTCTACAGGTCCTCTTACGTATTTGGAAATGATCTGAAATAGGAAGAAGAAATATTTTCAGCATATCTACCATTAACGTATATCGATCATCCTGGTCAGTCTACGAACCTTGCTCTTTTTCAAAACGGTCGCTCCCATGCCAATGGCTAGATATATAAGAAGATAAAGGCAAAATAGTACGTAAATCACGCCGACGACACACACGACGGCAAGGACTAAACTTTCAACGTTAGATAAGTAGGTTTGCACAGCCTTATAGACGGTCAGGTACACTAAATAAACGTTGATGAATATCACAGATATCGATAACACGGTAGCAACGATGTTGTTGAATCTGCAAACGGTATACGTAAACGTTAACGATCGTCAGTCGATTTTCCAAAATTATTGGCATTCCATATCTTCCACTTACATTCCGTTTTTAAACTCGCCCATTATGTGGGCATTACTGGTGAAGGCAATAGTCGGCAGGGCTGCGAAGGGTAGGAGGAGGCTCATGAGTACGTTGAGTATGTTGTTGAAGATAGTCATAGCGTTGATGCTCGTGTAGAAGGCAACGATGAAGGTCGGCACGATGGCTATGGACCGCGTGAGGAGAACTCGCTTCCAACGCGGCCATTGCAAATTGAGAAAGCCCTCCATGGCGAATTGGCCGGCGTAGGTGCCGGTCATAGTCGACGACTGGCCCGAAGCTATCAGCCCGACCGCCCAGATTATCATGGCGGCGAAGCCGAACTTGCAGCCGAGGAAGACGCCGCCGTTGTACAGATCGGCATCTATAGCACTGTTGTTGTTCTGCAAGGGGGTTACATATATACGATAAGGATGCAGATGGATAGCGCTGGTTGCGTGTATTAATGTGGGAATGGTGTAGAGATAAGCGAGGCCGGAAATTAAATTTGTGGCATAAACCTTACGGGAAAGACATCCATTCCCAGGGAGAAATTGTGCTCCGAGCAGACTTGGTACTGAAATAGTTCATAGAGCAATTGTTAGTTGCATACATTTTGTTTGACGAATAATCATTGCGTATGGGAATGTATATCGTGGTACTCACGACGTCCGCATTAGTTTTCTGGTATAGTCCGGCAGCGAAAACCGACATGACGAATAAGTTGATGAAAAACGAGATGAGCAGTGCAATGGCAGCTTCCGTGAAGAAATACATGTTCGCCTCTCGAACTTTGCTTGACTCGCGGCGATTGATTTCTCGGGACTAGAAATAAGATCATTGATTATTTGAAAAATCACAGGCTTATCCATTTATCTCTAGGCTTACCTTGACAAGCGCACTGTGCAAATGCAAGTTGTGCGGCTGTATGTTGGCCCCGATTATTCCCACAGCTTGCAAGAGAGCTCGGTTATCGCAGTCTTTGCACCAGGGTATGATAAGTCCCTCGATCACGTCACCGGTAGGCGGACCGGACACTACGTACTTTTGACAATTTCATAATTAATCACAATAAGTAATATCGTTGATGTATAGCCAAAAATTAACGTCCACTATTCGTGTCATTACCTCGTAACCGAAGGTCACAGCCATAACAGTTATGAAGAATCCAAACAGAAATTCCAACTTTCTCAAGCCGTACTTGTCCAGAAACAAAAAGGAAAAGGTGTCCAATATTGTGATGAGCACACCCGCCCATAGTGGCAACCTGGCTCGCGTAGACAAATGTAATTATATCAGATCAGTACGTATATACATACACAGTATAACATCATAGCAGAATCGAATGTTTTGCAACATTACAGCACTTACGCCTTACTACTCAGGAGATAAAGAGCAATTGCAGTGCCAATGACCTCCTGCATGTCGCTGCCGATTATCGCAATTTCCGTCATGAGCCACAACAACAGTCTGGGAACTCGGTTGAATTGACGATAACACATTTCGGCCAAGTGCAATCCCGTCACGACGCCCAATCGCGCGCTCAATCTCTGCATTATCAAGCCGAGGACGGTCGCGCTCAGCAGTACCCATAACAACTGTAGAAGAAATTTCACGTGTGTTATATGTGTCAAATTAAAAAATATATATGGTCAAACGAGAGAGCGCTGGGGTCGCGCGTGTTTATACCTTGTAACTCGCGATTGTTCCTGCTTGCAAGTCCGATTCCACATTGCCAGGGTCTAAAAACGCTATTGACATTAGAAAGCCCGGCCCGGTGAAAGCCCATAATTTCTTGAAGCTGAATATTTTCTGGAAATGTCCAATAACAGGCTATGTCATTAATAATTCCGTGCCGCGCTAAATTATCAGATAATAGCAACATTGCTCTGTCTCTGTCTCTCTCTGTCCACGTATATAAAAACGCAGCCCGATAAACGCCAAGTCGGACACAAATGCTAATCTCTTAACGTCAGTTAAAAAAAAAATAAAGAAAAGTGAAAAAAAAGCTCGTCACTAATAAGCTGCACACACACAGGCGTAATGCTTAACATTAGCGATCACTCACGTGGTCACCATCCGGTACGCGTATTCTCTCGTCGGAGAAATAAGTGTCGACCGGATAGTTGGCTTGCCTCAAGCCCCGATTAAACGGAGGCTCCTCATCGTCGTACAAGCCGGGCAATGGTTGCTCTCCGTTCGACGTTACCTCCGGCTCGATAACCCGAGGATCGTTCGGCTCGGCCACGCCAGTGACAGCCTCGCCGGTATCACGATTGTCAATCATCTGGGAGTCGGCAGGTGGAGGATCAACAGCCGGTGCCGATGCAGATTCATCGCTCGTCTCGTGTAGGATGGAGAGCAGGTCTTTCTCCTGTTTTTTCATCCGGCCGTGCTTCTCGTCCATCGCGCCCTCGTTTCGCACTGAAAGTCAAGACATTCCTTCTTTCTCTTTCTCTCTCTCTCTCTTCTTCCCCTCTCTTTCTTCTCTCTCTCGTCGTGGCTTATCTCAGCGAGATAAGGCGTTTTATAGGCTTCGCTCTCGGTTTAGAATCCGTCTATACGTACGCGCGCTCGATGAATATGAAACGCGTATACACAAGAGCCAGCTCGTAAAAAAAACTGCCAGCTTGTGTGTATTTCCCGTTGGCCACCGCGAATTGCTAGATCGTTAGATCGGCCTCCCTCCGTCTCTCGCGTCGCACATGTCCGTTTTAATATATATCCCCCGAGCAAATCACGTATACGCGTTGATATAGTCTGCCCGATATGTCTTATCGCGCGACTCGTTAGACGGGCAAACACGCGCGGTAGAGCCGTCGATGTGTACGTCAACAGCAGATACTCGCGTAGCTACAACTCGTTCGTACGGTGTAGCGTCTAACTAATCGATGCAGCGCCGAGAAAGAGAATAAGCCGCTACTCTCGTGATCGCGACCTCCCACCTATCGCTCCGTGTAGATGTAAAATAACACTTGACGAAGAAGGGATATGACACATGCCGAATTCAGGGGGGGACACACGCACGCGTGCGCCTGTGTATTTTTGTTTGCTTCTGCGCGCACGTAAACGCTATAGGGAATTGAATCATCGCGGTAGGAAAAAGAAAAAAATGAAAAAAAAAAACCCAGTCGGAGGGTGACGAGATTCGGCGAATCGCGTTGAAAAATCCCCGGTGCACGGACGGGGATATGAGCCGGCGCGCGGCTAATCATCATCGCGATAATAGCATTTCCGCGACAGCCTTTGTCAACTCAGCGTTTGTGGCTTTAAAACGAGGAAAAGAGAGGAAAATAAAAAAGGAAACAACGACGTCGGGACGGGCACGCCCACTACACCGCGTCGAGGAAAAACGGAAAATTGGCAAACCAATCTCTCTCTCTCTCCCGAGAGAGAGAAAGAAAGAGAGAGAGAGAGAGAGAGAGAGAGAGAGAGAGTGCGGCTGCATCTTGTTTAGTCGCGTATACGCGATATAGCCAAGGCTGCGCTTGAACGAATCGACCCGTCCGATCGGCCCGTCTAGCAAGAAACTAAAGCCCTTTGAGGTACTTCCCCTTTTTTTTCAAGTACCCCCTTCTCTCTCGATTATGTACTTCCAAGACAGCACCGGGCGAACGAGGCTAATTACGAGATTCCCAAGAGCGTCACGGCTGAGCGCGCGCGTGCGGCTTTGGCGCGAGAGAGATTTTCTTTTCTGGTATGTAGGCGACGCCTAGTCGGGATATTCCGCGAGTGTTTTCTGAATTTCAGGTCCAAGATATGACGCATGTGTGTTTCGAGGGTAAGCGCAATCGGCCGAGCGCGGTGAAAAGCAGCGCGCGCGAGAGGGCCTTTTAAATGCTTATTGAAAAGCGGCTTGACTTTAAGACGCTCGTTAAAATTTGCGCTGTTGGATCCGAGAGTGTATTGTGCGTGTGGATAGCGGACGAGGAAAAATATGATGAGCGTTTTATTTACGACGCCGTTCAATGTTTGATTGGAGATCGTTACTTGGTCAATTATTTATTCAATGGAGAAGTGCAGGCCAGCGAGCGTAGAAGAAAAGCTTCGAAATGACTAGCGTTAATTATTAGCAGAGTACGGGGCTTCTCTTGGTTTTGCTTCTTCAAAAGGTTATACAGCGTAACTGTTTTATTTATGCTTCTTATCATACGGTATAAAGAAAATGAAAAAAAAAAATATTGCGGCAGTAAAGTCTTGACCGTTTTTTTTTCTCTTCGACGCGATATAATACGTACACATGCAAGTGCGATGTTGTACATATATCTATGCCATTATTTCCAAGTCCAAGTTTATCGATGCAAGTGCCGCAAACGCTCTCTCGGTCGTATTTAAAACGTTAATAGCCTCGTAAAATAACGTCTACGAATTCATACGCATAAACGTTGCTCGCGCGCGCTCAATTACATGAAACATCAAAACCAATCGCAGCGCGGCTATTACGAAAAACGCGCCTAATAATTTAAACAAACCTCCCCGCGAATAGCTCGCGTCCAATCGATCCACCGTTTAAGCTCCGCATCAAAGAGCGACAAGTGCATATCCCAAGCGTCAATCCCGCGTGTCTATATAGAAAACCGAGAAAGGCGAGATACTAAAGCAAAACCCGCTCCTGCTCCAGATGCGCGCAGCTCGGTCTGCGAGCAGACCCGTCTCACAAAGAAGAAGAAGAAGACGACGTAGTATATATAGGAGGGGGAGAAGAAGAAGCGAGAAAGGAGAGGAGGCGACGACCTTGGCGGGGATCCTTGCACCCCGTTGATATGCGCGCGTCTTCTTTGGCGAAGGCCGTCACCTCCCTCGGGCGCGCTCATCACTCTGCGGGGTGAAGGACAAACCTGTCGCGGACCGTTACCACCTCGCTGAGAGAGAGACTGAGAAACGAAGAGAGAGAGAGAGAAGAGATCCCACTGTGCGCCGAGCAGCCCGATGGGACACACATCGCGCGCGTTATCGCGCCTCTTTTCTCTCTCTCTCTGGTACCACCTCTGTCTCTTGGTGGCATCGAGATAATTAATGAAGGACCATCTCGGCCGATCCTTGATTGTGTCCACCTTTTTGCTCGGCGCTTTGTAATGCCTCTTGTATACACACGCTCGGCTAAATCTTGATTGTCGGATGTGCTTTTTCCATGTCGTTTAATTATTCCTTTTTCCTTCGTTCCAAAGTGTCTACTATCTTTAACCGTTGTAACTTCGAGAGAAGACTTCATTTAGAGATACGCATTTTTCAAAAGATCCACAAAAGCCGAGGGAGCGATTAATGCAACCAATAGTCGTTATGTCATTCGTACGTAGGAACGAAAAGACCGTTACTCCATCGCGACGCAGGTCGATTCGTTCCACTTATACCAGCTCGAAATCGGCGCGCGCGATCGTTAAAAATCGGCAGGAGCTTCGCGAGCGTTTCCACACGGTGTGCTATAATCGCCGCGAGTAATCGGCGCGCAGACTTGCCCAGGGAAAAGTAACATCCCCCTCCCCTCTCGACGGAATAAATAGTCTAGCGACATTGATGAATGCAGCGCGGTTTACTTATTATATGCCCGGCTGATCGAACGTCCTTCTAGACGTACATTACCGATAACGCGAAGTTTTGCAATGTATATACGACTACGAACCTTCGACTTTGCGAAATCAGATGCGTATTTTACAGGGATACCGCGAAACTACGATACGTCACAGATGGATCTTGTACATTTCAATCGGTTTCCGGAAACTTTCGTTGCCCGAGCGCGTAATGTCAAGTGCAGAGAAGAATCGAGAGAGATAGCAAACGATTAGACCCTCTTTCTCTCTTCCAAGCGACAAAAAAAAGAACACTAACTCGGTAAGCCACAACGAAACGTCGTGCCCGGCTCGAAATTAATTAAACCGAGAAAGGTATAGTGGACAGAGGAGGGCTTTTGCGCCAAAGCGGTCGCATCCTATAGTGCTTCTGCCCGCCGCGAAAAATCGGTCTAACGAAGCCGGATCTTGCCCCTATATACACGCGAGAACAATAACGCTCGGCTTTGCTCTTGCCGCGAGAGAAAGAGCGCAAAGCAATGCTAAGATAGTATCGTTGCTCTCTCTCCTGTCTGTAATTAAAGCCAAATGTGCAGTCCGAATAGAATCGCCCTTGTGCCCCTACGACAAACACGGACACGTTCTCGTTCAAGGTCTCTTTCTGGGATTCCCCTGGGATTATCTTTTTTTTTTTGGCGCGACAAAGAGTCGCGAGCACGCAACCTTGTACACGTTAAATTATTGCCTGCTCTTAGAAAGGAATAGGTTCGGTTAAAGAGCGTAAAGCCGAATGCGTGCGAAATTCGATAAATATAAACGAGGTATACGTGTTCGTAAACTAGCCGAGAGAGGTGTATCAAGTGCGCGACCCTTGTCACCTGGTACGCAGCTCTTGAAAAGAAAAGGCCTAACGTGCGTGCACGTATAATCATGAAAATAAGCCTGCACAGACCTATAACAACTGTACTCGTGTCCCTCCGACTGAAATAAATCAGATCTCCCTACCTCAAAGGCTGACTCTGCTCAATCTGCACACAAGCAAGACCAAAGGAAAATTAGAAATTCCAGGCTGATTGCGGGTGGAAAGAGGCGTCTCGTCGGAAGCTAAAGCAAGTCATTCGCGTGTGCCGGGGGAGAGCTTTGGGTGGACAGCTCGTTCATAATCTAATCGGAGCGCTGTGGACGGAGAGGAGCGCCCATAGCTCCGCGCGCCATTAGCGCATACCAAGAGCCCGGGAGAGATGCTCGCCGTAGCGCGCGACCCCTATACATGCGCGCAAGGGGATTTCCCTCTCGTTCGTTCAACTCTTTCCGCGTGCCTTTTCCCTCCCTGCATCGCTCCTTCTCTCCTCGCTCTTTTGCTCTCTTGCTTCTTTCTATCCTTGTTGCGCCTCTTTTTGCCCATTTTTTCCCTTACCCAAAGCCAGCACTATCGGCCTCTCCCAGCTTCTTCCCTTTCGCGAGCTCCCTAAGCAGCTTGCCCTGCGGCAAAAGGTTCAACGCGAGAGATCAAGGCTTCTTGCGCTAATGCTCGTAAGGATTTACTCGATTTTATATAAAGGGAACTTTCTTCGTTTGACTTTATCACCAAAGTTTTCATCTAAAATAGCATTATCAATTAACGAACTGTTTTTTTTTCTCAACAAAGAAAAAACCAGAGTAAATCCGTCTCTACGATTCTTAAACTTTTGTAGGATCCAAATGCAAACTTTCTATACAAAACACCAATTTTTCCCTGCGTAAATATTCTGCAAATAATCACGACGATAGGTGCGCCAGTGCAACGCTCTCTCACCTCTAAAGCGCCCATCAAAATCAGCAGTATCAAGTCCCGAGAGTGCTCCGTATATGCAGGGAGCGCAGTTTAGCACATGCCCCAACGTGTGTCTCCATACCCGCAGCTTCCAAGAAGCCCGCAGCGCGCGTGTCCTTGCAAAACCATCTTCTCTCCCAATGACCATCCTCTAGCACAGAGCACGAGGCAAAGCCGCAAGAAGTGCTCGATATATAGACACTCTTCGAACCGCTACACGCGACGCTCATTATCGGCAGCAAAACAAGGGAGAGAAAAGCGAATGATTAGGCTTATCCTCCTTAGGCGCGGGCGCGCTAATGATCCGGCGACACTGCCTGCTCCGCTCAACTGCGGACTCTGAGCTGCTTGTTGACAAAAACATGTAAAAATCAGAGGGGCAGCGCCAGCGGTAAGAAAAACAGGGATGCGCTTGATAGTTCTTAAATCAGTCGCTGGATTGAAAAAAAAGGGCGAGGGGGAATATAGCTGTAGGGCGAGGGTAGTAGTTAGCGTCGATTAGACGCGAGTTATGCCCATGAGCGGACGTTTAACGCGCCTCTAACTTCCATAGCGTGTCCACTCGAGACGCGACACGTTGATTAAGCGAACGCGAATGAGCCAATCGGCCGTACGCAACGATACATAGATTCAGGCTTGCGTAGGCTTCTTTTTAAAATCATACACTTGTCGAAATAAAAAAATTAAGTAAATAATAAAACAACAAATTCAGTATACTCTAACTTGCCTCGCATCGGAATAACACAAAGGTACGAGAGAAAAAAAGAGAGGAAAGACTCGGAAGAGGAGACGAGGTAGCGAGAGCATCTTCGCATATCCTGAAAGCAGCTGTCACTCGTGCTTGGCTATCTCGTCCCCGTTTCTTTTCTTTTTTGCCTGGCGAAAGAGAAAGAGGGAGGGAGGGAGAGAGAGAGGAGATAAAAAGCTGACTCAGCCGCACACATAACGACGCGGCGGCGGCGGCTGCTTCTCCGCAAGCGCAAGCGCGTGTAGCTGTTACCACGCTCGCTGATCTGCATAGTTGGCCATGCTCCGCGTCGCGCTCTAAGTGCGCTAAACCCCCCCAGCTCCCCCTCCGTCTTTACCCAACTTCTCCTCTACACCACTGCCGCTCTTTATTTCTTCCTGCCGACGAGATTGCGCGCCGAGGGAGCGAATGTCGAAGAGGAGGGGCATAAAAGCGTATACGGCCCCCCCCTTCCCCCAAGTGATTTTCTATTCGCACGCAGAGCGGACTTTATACTTTTGACAAGGTTGCCAGCTTGATGTTCTCTATAGAGTAACAGCTTTACCATGTCCGCGCGTACTGAGAGTATAACGAAGACGATTTTCAGTAATGAGAGCGCATTTTTCCTGCGACGTTTTTAAGAAGCCTTTCTTTTTCTTTTTCAAACTCTATACGTGTACAGGTGCGTGCGTGTACCATAGCATTTTCTTTAATGGCATACGTGTACGTACACAGCCGTCGCGACTCGCGTCAGAATTTGATGAACATTTCCAAGCGAATACATATCCATTTGAGATCGGGTTTAATTAATAGCCAAGTTACATCTCTCGCCCCGCCGACCAGCTATCAAACTTCCTATACATATACCTTGCTTTTTCTCCGCGCGGTATACACCGATTTTCCTGCTATACAGCAGGCGCGCGCGCGCTCGGCACACTGTAACCCTCAATTACGTAACTTATACTTTATAAGGCGCCCCGGCGGCGCGCGGTTTTTTCTATGGTTTCCTAAACAAAATCTACCTCTTTCTCTCTTTCTTGATTTCTTTCTCCGGACACGTTTATTATTCCCCCTGTTCCGCAAAAAAAAAAGATATAATAAAAAAACAATTGCATAAACGGCAAAGAAAAACAAACGCACAAATTCAATATTCCCGAAAGGGGGAGATCGAGCGATCGATGGCGCGCAAATCGCAGCGATTCACTCGTTGTAAACAAATTAATACCTATAGCTCGAGCGCGCTTGTAATTAAACCGCGCTACGAATCAGTTTATGCCGGGCCTACTTGGTTTACAAAAATTTCACGCACGACCGATGATTTACGAGAAAGAGAGAGAGAGAAAGAGATTTGCTTTCTTTCCCTCTCATCGTCCATCTCGTCTTCGCTGGATGGAAAACAAAAGCGAGATTACGGAAGCGCATCACTTTATAGCCCATGGGGCAGGATCAATTATTCGAGGTACATAAGTCCAGGCGCTATGGGATGTCCGTTCCGCGTTCTTAGACCCTGCAGGCGATTACCCCGTTCGAGGGGATAATTAGGGGGAGGCTCGGGACGCTTTGTCGATGATTTGCTCGGCGAAATATCGGATGCTTGCGGAGGCGTTTCGGATCGCTATTTTTTTTTTTTCATTAGCGCCTCTTGTTAACGACCCCATCCCGCTGGATATTTGCGGATTTGGTTATCAATCGTTTACAATTTTTTTTTTTCACAAGGATATTGAGAGCGGCATGTGTTCTTTGGGAGACAAGTGTCGTCCGAGCTCGTAACGCAAGTCGCACGTCTAATACGATCTCGTTGTTCGCACAAGTCCGGCGTACCATAGGCGTAAATCACCATACACCAGCCGCGCTCGTAAGCGTCGCCAAAGGGTCCCGCGATATACATATACCCAAAACGACCTTCTCAAGCCCGTTATTTCGCAACTCGTTGTCGCGCGAGCAGCGTAAACTCATGAAAACCGAGAGAGCCGGCGAAAAAAAAAGTAACGACACTCGTTATAAATCAGCGGAACGCTCGTTAAAAAAAAGATAATAAATAATGCAAAGACGAGCCAGCGCGGCATGGTATGAAGGCAGATAAGTGTAGCGAGGTTACAGCCTCTCGCCTGAAACGTAATTTTACTTCTTTTTTTTTTTCACCTACCATTTGGCAGGCAGAGCAACCAACAGCTGGCTGCAGAGCAGCTCGGCCACCTTGGAACACTTTAGTCGCTGTATAAGCTTTCGGTTTTCCACTGGTCTCTCTCTCTCTCGCGCGCTTCGTTTGTATGATAATGCCCGTTTGCGTAATTAGACGCGACTCGCTTAAATAACTCCTCGGGATTAACGATCCTTGGTTTTAATTGGACTATGTGCCCGAGCTGGCCGAGCGGACATTGATCATCCGTAGCGGGTGTGAATTTGATTGTTAGACGGCTTACCGATTCGTTAAGAATGATTAAATCCACTGAATCAAATGATCAGGAGGATAGATATAGGAAGTTCCTCAAGAGTATGCGTCTGCGTGTGGGTGTGGGTGTTTATAAATTATGTATTATGCAATGTTTGTTTTTGCGCTGTGCCTTGATTCGGTTTTTTCGCCGCTGCTCTTCTTCTTCTTTTCTTTTTTGTCCCATTAACATAAAACCTTCTACTTGAGGATTCACCTGCTTCATTATTAACGGCCAAGCGTATTAAGTAGCCGGTCTATATCTGGCTTGCACTACTTATAATACGCATTAAACATTATGTACACATACACACACATATATCGTACATTTCACGCTGCTGACCGTCATCTTGATAATGAGCGAACAAACACATCCAGTGTTAATGGCTTTTATTATTCTTATCGAGATCGGCTAATCGAAAAGCTAAATTTTTATTAAAAAACAACAACAACAACACGCCGGTACATCGCAGTTCTCTCGACCTGTGCTGTCCGCTTTCGAGAAAAAAAAGAGGTAAGGCTCTCGAAATCCGAAGCGATCGTTACAGAGCCATACTTAAGGCGAGACGCGTTCCTGAGCATTTAGCAAGCCGAGGCGGCGCGCGCGGGTATGTGTATCGGCACGGCGCTCCTTCGTAAATCTCGCGAAGCGTCAAAGCCAAACAAAAGACGCGCGCAGACGCTCGCGACGGAGAGACTAAGTGTTTCAAGGTGGCCGCGTTGGGATTCCGCGCGGCGAGTATGGGCAAGAGAGCCTCGCCTCGGCTGAGCGAAAGAGCAGCCCCTCTTTCGTCATCTCCTCGTCTTTTCGTCGACCCGTTGAAAATAAATCGACGGAATAAAAATGAAGAAAAAATAAAACGGAAAACAAAGAATTGATCCAGCACTGGGAGCCCTTAAAGGGCGTATAGACGTGCATAAGCGCGCATTGCGAGAAGAGTACTCGTCTTTATTCATGAGAGCGCGAGGGAGGGGGGTATATCGCGAGTTATGCGCACACCGGGCGATTCACGTGGTAATAAAGGGAGTAAAAAGCAAGCCCTCCTCGCGCTATAACAGGGAGAAGGGAAGGTACAGGACATGCCTATGCAAATGATTCACCCGGGTGCGCGCTGATGATTCGCTTCCTGCGACTTTGCGCCCACATCGCTGTACGCGCGTGCCCCACCAAGTTTATGCGCGCTGCTCGCGATTTATGCCGGGCTTTTATTATTATAATTAAGACACTCCACCCTCTTAATTACGAAACTTTTTCCATTTCCGATTCGTCGCTCGTTTTAAAACAAACTATATTCGTACGTTTATCGATTTTTAATAAGATCGGTAAACTCGATCTATAACGCGGTAATTTCTAGAAAATCAATTTCGTTGAACTGACCAGCCTGGAAAACTGTGTAATCCGAGTCGTAAAATACGATATTACAGCCTATCGAGACTCTCGGGTCGATTGAAAAGAGAGAGAGAGAGAAAAGCGAAAATAAGGTTGAAGCTCCACTTATGTGTAAGTTTCCATTTGGGTGCGTAAGCGCCGATCGGAATTATCCGCGCAGGGGGAGGGGGGAAGGGGCTCTCTCGTGCTCTGGATTGAGAGGCGCGCGATCCAACTCGGCCGTGCGGATAGCGATCTCTATACGCAAAAGGATCGGGAAAGAGGCCGTGTAAACATCTCGTAATAGCCGGGGGACTGGTATATACGCTCTACGGCGTGGCTGTGTGCGCACGGGGAGGCGCGGCTGATTCACGCATTCGGCTGAAGATTAATTTGGAGCCGATGCTTATAAGAAAATAAAGAGGAAAAAAGGACGATGACTCGACCTACATGCTTGAAAGATCGCGACTTTGTGATCGGATCAGCTGTTTGAAGGAACGAGCGATCGGTCGAGCAGATAACGCGCTGACGATCGCGAGGGATATACTCGCTTGCGCGAGACTCGGCGCTATTTATTGTTTTGGAGATGCGCCAACGACTTTGTGGATTGTCTCTGCGTTCTCTCGAGGACGGGACCAATAAATCAAGGCAGATAAAGATGAGTAGCGAGTTTTGCGAGCCGATTTCTTTTTTTTTTTTTTAACTCAAACTCGATCGGCGAGATTTGTTAATTGGTGTCCTTTTTATAATCGGCTCTTTTCGCTCGGACGATATGTTTATATGCGGTATATTTAATATAAGCGCGCAATAATTTTCGTTTAATCAATTTACGACCACGAAATTCCGCGAGGGCAATTTAAATCGTAACCCCGGTGGGATATTCGGTGTATCGTCTTACCGATGAAAATGAGAATAAAATATTAGGCGCGCGCTTGAGCGGCGGGGAACCGGTTTTATGCGGACGGCGCGATTAACCGTAAAAGCCCGTTAATAAATACTCAAATATTTGAATATTAATTTTTTCTCTCTCGATTATTTTGATTATTTTTCTCTTATTCGCGCGCACAAAAGGCGCCGATCATCCGCCGATATCGCGACGCATATAATTTATACAAATTTTCGTGTAATGCCGAGAGATAAACCGCTCGATAATTAAACTCGGAGCTTTAAGAGCATTGACGTGTTTGCCGATCGAAAATTATCTAAAGTCGCTTTGACTAAAAGTTAGAGAGAGCGTCGAGGAGGATAAGAAATAAAAGTTCGACACCATTTTTTGTTCTACGCCAAGCGACTGTGCCACAGAAATCGAGTAAAAAAATAAATGCTTGATGCAAAATATGCGGAAACGTCACGTGAGCGTTTATATCGAGTAGGTCAACGCTGGACAAGGTGAGCGGGGAGCCTGGGAGAAGACTATTTATGTTAATGACGAACTTGTGATGAAATTTGTGTCGTAAGGTTGTTGAACCGATCGTTACGGGCCGCGCGCGCGACCTAGTCGAAATTATGCTGGCTCGATGATTTTTCGACTGCCAAGTTATGCTAATTAATTTCAGCTAATTTCGCGCGCCGCCGATAAAATTACAAACCTGCATTTCACGTGTAGTTGTATAATTTTATCGAGCATCCTACACGTTTGACCGACAATGTAGCCGACATTTCTGAGATTTTTTTAAAATCAACACACTTTACACACTTTTTAAACGTAGCGACATAAAATGAGAATGTACAACATTTCATAAAGTTTCCCCCTACAGGAATGAAAATGTAAGCCAAGCAGTTAGCTTTTGCATAGTCATGCACACCTTTTACATTCGTATACTCGTCTTACTTTTCTCTCTCACGCATATTACCATTTGCAACCAAAAACTTAACGAGTTTAATTTGTATAATGCACGCGTTTATACGTGTCCCACATGGCGCCAAAGGCCAAACAAGTTTGTCACATAAATCAAGCTCGCGCGCGAGAGTCCTTTAAATAAGCAATTTAAAATCGCAACTCAAAACCTCCTTACCTCAATCCAACGCGATTAAAAAAAAAAAAAAACTCAAAACTTCCTTCCGACAGTCAGAAAACCCTCTCAACAAATCACCATCCACCCACAGCCGCGGATACCGTTTGAAATCTCATTCCATGCCAGCCGTAAAGCCCAGCCGTAAAAGAAGAAAAGAAACTCTTCCCGAAGTAAAAATCCAATCGAAATCCCGGCGTTTGGGATGAAAAAAAAGCCGCAGAAAGAGTAGAAACAGAGAACTGCAGGCGAGCGTAAAGCTTACTATCCTCTCGTCCGATTAGCCTGTATAGACAAACCCCCCGTGCCAATTATCATCGGGGCTAATTCGCGCCTGCAGCTTTTACGACGGTCTTGTAAAAACGTCGAGCCTGGCTAAGCAGCCAATGCACAAGCAACGGATATAGCGCAAGAGCCTTAACCTTCTAGTCGCGGCTAATGCGCGGCTATCGACTCGGCCGCGCAACTACTTCCTCGTTCTCCAAGTCAGCTGTCGCGCGAGCCCTTGACATTCGCTCCAGCGCTTCGTGTTTGCATCTCCGCTCGCGAAAGAGTGTAATTTTTCGTCGAAATTGTACCTAAATTGCTAAGCTAATGAAGTGGTTTTTCACGCGTCGATCGTGTAATTGACTCTTCCCGCGCTCGCGCGGGCCGCACTTATCCGCCGATCTCTTAATTGGAACATCAGCAATTTTAGCACAGTTACGGATGGAAACGTCGATTCCTTAGCGGCCGCGATCTGACTGTATCTCGGTCCGCTCACTTCCGTAGGATTGATTACAGGCATACAGATACCAACGTCGATTTTTTACCCCGAAATCGGTAATTCCCGGTATCGTAGCAGCATCAAGACGTAAGAAGCCGTAACCGTAAACGATTTCCATTACACTTCTCGTTGAGAGAGAGAGAGAGCGAAGCCTCCTCGATCCGAGATATATCGTAAATATCAAGCCGTAGAAAAAGCCAAAGTACTAGGCTGGACAACAACGGAGGGCCGATTTACTCGCTGCCGATTCAATAAAACATTCTTTTTTTACAATCGCCGTCTCTACAGCCTCTCCCGCCGATTTCTTTCTTTCTTCCATTCTTTTATTCTTTTTCATCGTCGACTTTGCGGCTAACGGGGTTGGGATAGGGAGCGTGTATACGTATATAAAACGTCTCGCGGCCTAACTTTTCCGCGCGCGCGAGATCCAAAAATCGCCTCTCTCGCGCCGGCTATATAACGGTACGTACGCGCATTTGCATGAGCGAGAAGCCCGTTTCGGGGAACAGACAGCGGCAAGCGAGATTTAACGGCTGAGATAATTGCCCTGTTCAGAGTCTGCTACCTCCCCCCCTCCTTATCCGCGACTTTGACGTTATCGGAGTCGATTCACTCTGACCGTGAGAGAGAGAGAGAGAGAGAGAGAGAGAGAGAGAGAGAGAGCGTGACTGGATTGATACGGCGCTGCGCTACGTTGTGTGGTTTGGATGGAAGGATATGGTAAGATGGAAGTGTCAAGCGTGTTTTATGATTGAAAAAAGTAACTAATTGAGAATAGGGAAAATGGTAATTTTGTCTTATGCGTTATAAGTCATTTGCATGACGTTGAGAGAAGAACCTCGGTCTGCTGTAAAGAATGTTAATAACGTCGATGAATTTTTTTTGGCTTTCAGAATGACTACTACATGCCACCGAGGGCAGCATGGACGAGGGTACCACCGCACTCGGCAAAAACGAACCGGGCAAGCTCGACTTGGAAGTGCGGCAGCTGCATGATGATAATAATTGCGTTGTGCGTAATAATCTTCATGTGCATCTTCGGTGGGATGATTCTCTGGAAATCTTTAGGTAGTCACGAGTTTTTCCTTACAATTGTAATTTGGCAATTATTTACCATGCGTAACTCGTTTTTTCTCGCTTGTAAAATCGATGCTTTTCTTTTTGAAAATAAATACTTTTTGCATGGAATTTATGTTTTGTATTGTTTGTTACAGCTTGGACAGACCCGAGAAGTGGTAAGAATATTAAAATAATTTTTAAAATATCTACTCTCGGAATTTAATGGATTTACTGAAATACAAAATGTTTTGTTATTACAGCAGTCGTCGGTTTTGCGGGTAGCTTTAGAATAACGAGAGGAGAAAAATATAATTCTATGCTGAAATTAAATACTAGTATGGTATTTCGAGAGAAAGAGCAAAAGTACAAAAATATCGTGAGTATTGCGTATAATAAGAAAAACTAAAGAGCAAAGGATGAAAATAAATTATTAATTATTATACTTGATTTTCAGTTCGAGTTACTATTTAGAAGAAGCGTGCTGGGACCTTCGTATAAGCAGACGATAATAGACAAATTCGAAAACAACACGTTGAAAGTATTCTTCAGGCTTTACTTGGACAGAAGGAAGATCCCAATGTCCATAACCAGCGTGGAGGACACCATAATCGATATCATAGCAAAAGAAACGTATTCGATGTCATCGTTATTCAAAGACATGGAACTCGACTTGACGAGCATCAATGTCAAAAGTAAATTTTCACATTTGCTAGTCAAACCCAATCTCATAATTTACTATTATTTATCATAAAAATTAAAATAATATCTCGTTAACAGGGATGAATGCAGAAAGCGCTTCCAACCAAAAACCAGCACCTGCAACGCAGCAGCGCAACACGATGATTACAAAGAATGGCATCCTCCGTCCGAATCGCAACATCTCGCTTATAACAAATCCGAAATTGAAACCGAAAATAGACGATGGCCAAACAGCGGATCCAGAGTCGGAGATCGATTTCAGTAACATACCAACGATCAAGGGCACGTATACAGCTATCAAGCTCAACGCTACCTCGGCAGCTGGCTCATCCTCTAAAAAGTCCGAAGCGAGTTCGACCAGTGCCGAGCCAACGTCAACGAAGACCACGACAACGACACAAGCCAGCACAACGTCAACGACAACGACTACGACAATGCGGACCACCACGTCGCAGAGCACGACGGAACGTTTCATTCCGGAGAGTAATTTCAACGAATTTCGCGAGCCAGATTTCGAAACCTCACCTTGGCGGCCCATCATTCCACCGTATTTAAATACTGATCTCAAGCACGGGGTCGGCGTTGTTACGACGTCGACAACCACTACGACTACCACAACGACGACAAGACCTCAGACTGACATAGCTTCTGTTGATAAATTAGGTAAGAAAATTGAGCGATAATATCGCCAGTTTATTTTTTGATTAAATGAAATTTATCACAAAGACGTACTTTTAGACTCTACAGTGGAAATAAAGAAACAACCGGTGGATACACTACCTTCGAGCAACACCTTGGTACCGCCCATGCTGATTGCCATTGACGAGGATAGCGTTTTTCCACACGATCGCATCGTACCCCAAGAGATGATAAACTTTCGGGTGAACGGGAAGTTTAAGAATAAGATCCCCGGCGGTACGACCGAAGAGGAGCAGGATAAGTCAAATGTCAACGTTAATCAACAACCGCCTGATACCTTTGATTTGCATCTTAAAACTTCATCTGAGCCAAAGATACCACCGGGACTCGTAAGGCAGGAGGATGAAGCGAATTTCACCAGTGGTTTGCCATTCCCCTTACCTGGTCTTTCGGATTTTGACGTGATGGAGGACGAGCAACCTGCTATTCTTACGGGCGTTGGTGTTGCCGAACCTGTTCTTGAATCTGAACTAGGTACGTTAAATGATTGTATTAACTTTTTTTGCATGCTTTCACATGATTGTAAATAATGAACTTTGTTGAATTAGATTTGGAGAGCCGAAATCGGTATAGCGAGATAATGGCAGAAGAACCAGACGACAAATTACGTATTCTGGGTGGCGTCGATTTACATCATACCCATCAGCCGCAAATTCAGACTCAGCCAGTTTATACCAGCTACAAGACACCCGACTTAAACGGTGGTTCAAAGCCACCCCTATTGCCAAATCCAGGAACTTTAAAACCTTTTAGTCATACCATACCTGTCGACAAAATTAGCCCAGTAAAAGAGGAACCTCCAGTAGAAACACCTGTATTACCTATGACTATTGACAAAATTGAAAAGCCGGTGAGTAATAAAGGACAGGGGATGATACCAAATCTCGAAAGAATCGTGGAGATCGAAACCTTTGTAAAAGACGTTAGCGAGGAACAGAAGAATGTCTCGTCTTCGACAGAGATTATTATCGACGACGACAAAGTACTTACGCTAACAACGACTGAATCGCTTTCCGAACTTTTGCCTGTGGACTTTAACAATAACGAAAAGTTGATTGCCGCCGATGACGCGCTCACGCATCCATCGAGAAATTCAACATTCGTCAAGGTATGTCAATAAGTTGTTAGATAATTATAAAAATGTATTTTTAATTTTCTATTAAAAATATTATTCGATTTGCATGTAAAGGTTGACATCATAAAACATGTGCCTGCTGTGACACCAAACGCAACCGATGAATTAGGACAAAAAAGAAACTTGACAGATGAGAACTCTAGTCATCCATCAACGTCGGAAAGTACGAAAAAGGTTTACAACGATACCTTAAAAGCTAACGTCGTGATGGACTTGGTAACCTTGGCACCGGTCAAAAGTAACACCGGCGTTGGTAGACCCATTAGACCCCGACCAAAACTCGACAAAGATAAGCGGCCGCCAACACCAGCAGTCACTGAAACTAAAAACAAAGTAACGAATGTAAACTCCTCAGAAGACACAGTTTTACTCGAGCGGTTGTTTGGACTCCAAACTACTGAACCTCCTAAACTGGATATTATCGAACAGCAGCAGCGAGACTTTGAAAAGGAACCAAATCAAGGTAACGTCGAGCAGATCGTGGAGGTCGTGACTTCCATCAGTACCAAGATCTCCTCGAGCATCAAAGCTGACCAGATGATCCTGAAACTCGTCATTAGCAACGCCACTTTGAATAATTCAACGACCACTACTAACGAATCGTCTAGCGAGACTTCAACTTCAGATCGCAAAATCGCTACGTTGCAAGACAAAGATCAGTTTATCGTGGACAGCCTACGCAAACTTGCAGAGGTAAGAACGGGCAATGAAGCTGCAGCTGTCAAGCGTCCAAGGAACGATTCGGTACCGGTCACCCCAAATCCCCTACGAAAGAAGCCAGAGAATCTCATCGATCTAGAGAAGCTGAAAAAACTAGCTGACGTTGTGGCTAGGGAGAACATGACTCTGCCCAAAGAGACGACGCTGAACTTTACCCTGAGCAGGGATGGCATTCCTGTGATGACGAAAACTCTTACTAAAGCCGAACTTCGAAGTGACAAGATGATTTCATCGACCGAAGAAAATCAAACTAGCCAAGCCCGTGAGTAGTTGTGTATTGTTTGACTCTAAAGAAAGACAATTATTATCCTCTATGTTAATTCTTTTATAATTTCTTTATAATCAGAGACCTGCCGTGGATTCCAATGTGGCGATGGCAGGTGTCTACCGTACACTGCTCGTTGCAACATGCTTGGCGAGTGCGTTAACTCGGAGGACGAAGCCAACTGTACGTGTGCTGACTTCTTGAAGGCCCAGATGTTGCAAAAAAAAATCTGCGATGGCACCGTTGACTGCTGGGACTTCTCCGACGAAGCGAACTGCGGTAAGCATGCTTGTTTGATAAATGCATTTGAAAAATCGCACATGTTTAACGCCGATGGTTCTAATAAAACAACGACGTTTCGTCAATAGATTGGTGTCGAGACGGCCAGTTCGTCTGCGGCAACAGCAGATTCTGCGTGGATCAGTTGCAGGTCTGCGACGGCGTGCGCGACTGTCCGTACGGCGAGGACGAGAAGCGCTGCGCTGCCCTGATCGACGATGAGTCGACTCAGCCGGCCTCCTCCAACTCGCAAACTTATCGCGAGTTCTTCGCCAAAGAGAGGGAGGACCTGTTCAACGAGGAGGAAGAGAGGCTGGAGGAAGAGAGCACGACGGCACAGACGCAGACCGACGTGGTGTCGGGCCGCGAGATATCGTTGTCAAAACTCAAGAGCAGCCTGGTACGAACGTCCGGATCGGTGTGGTCCGGTGTAAAGACCGGAGGGCCAGACGGTAAAGCTAGGCTGGAGATAAACAGCTACAATGACCGAGGTTACTTGAACGTGAGGAAAAACGGTAAATGGGGCAAACTGTGTCTGAGCGACTCGACCGACCTTCTGCAGCGGAGCAAACTCAGCTGGACCATTGAGGATTTGGGCAGAGCGGTTTGCAAGGCTATCACTTATCAGTACGTGGGAATGTTTGTTCTGCTAGGTTACAATGCGCGCGGGTGTAAAACGACATAAATTCATGAGATGATGGTTTTTTGCAGAGACTTTGATCAAGTCGAAGAAGTGCAAGAAGACAGAGCATCCTTGGAAAAGACGTACTACAGTCTTGCTTTGCACGACGATAAGTCGTCGGATAAAGCGAGCCTGACATTTAAAAGGACCAAATGTCCCAGCGGTCAGATCTTGAAGGTCAGATGCAAGAACTTCGAGTGCGGCATAAGAACCCACGTGCCATCTCAAGCAAGGTATAACGACATTGATAAATCGTGAAAGAAAAGCAAAACCGTTACAGCGTAACGACGAATTTTGAAAAAATAAAAATGAAGCCAACGACGTTGGTCTCGTCATTACAGGATCGTCGGAGGTGGCAGCTCATCGGCCGGTAGTTGGCCTTGGCAAGTGGCGCTGTACAAGGAAGGCGACTACCAGTGCGGCGGAGCTATTATTGGCGAACGTTGGGTCGTATCAGCTGCGCACTGCTTCTACCGGTAGGCTCTCTGACTTCAAAGCTACAACCGACCCACGTGAAAAACAAAATTCAACTTTTATAAAAATTGAAAAACTTGTAGGGCTCAAGATGAGTACTGGGTGGCGCGAATAGGCGCGACGCGCCGAGGCAGCTTTCCCAGTCCCTACGAGCAGGTGATTCGCGTGGACTTTATCCTACTGCATCCGGATTACGTGGACAACGGCTTCATCAACGACATTGCCCTGCTGCGACTCGAGCGACCGCTTGCTTTCAGCGACTACATACGCCCGATTTGCCTGCCGACGAGCGAACCCGAGAGCGGCAGCAGCTGCACCGTCACCGGCTGGGGCCAGCTCTTCGAGATCGGACGGATATTCCGTAAGCTCATGGCTACTTGGAATTTTTCGATATTCGATGCTACACCTTATCCCAAATTGGCCTAACGACCGTTTAAACTTGCAGCCGACACCTTGCAAGAGGTCGAACTACCGCTGATATCGACGGAGGAGTGCCGTCGGAAAACGCTTTTCCTGCCCCTCTACCGTATCACCTCGGGAATGCTGTGCGCTGGTGTCAAGGACGGCGGTAGGGACGCCTGTCTCGGCGACAGCGGAGGTCCGCTCGTCTGCTCCGAGTCCGACAACAAATACGTACTGCACGGTAAATACGATTTACCTTGAAAAACAAACAAAATTGCTCGTCCCTCCAAGCATATTCCAACGGTTTCGTATATTATCGCAGGTATCACGTCCAATGGCTACGGCTGCGGCAGGCCAGACCGGCCGGGCGTCTACACGAAGGTCTACCACTACGTGGACTGGATCGAGCGAGTGACCGCGCGCACGGATCTGCCGTCAACGGTAACGAGCTGCAAGGGCCATCGCTGCCCTCTCGGCGAGTGCCTGCCGCGCTCGCGCGTCTGCAACGGCTTCCTCGAGTGCAGCGACGGCAGCGACGAGCGCAACTGCACGCCCCGATAACCAATGTCATACGAGGCAACTCTCGTTCACGCTAAGACTGACCCTATAACTCTTTCTCTCTCTCTTGCGTACCCAGTCGGAACTTTTTCATCGGCTCGCGGAAGTATAGAGAGAAGCGTTTCGCACGACTGAATTCGAAGGCGCGAGCTCAGGTTGAAGTGGGTTTTAATTTATGAATTTATGAAGGAAGTGAGGCATGGATGGAGAACAAGTCGGACAACTTGGGCTTCCGCGAGAATTCAGGCTTCGTAGGGACGCTAATTTACGCTAAAGGGCCTGAATGTGAATACGCTAGAAACGCGATTGGCGCTTTAAACTTTGTTGTAAATAGTTTTCATTTTATTCCTATGTGATTTTCATATTGTTCACGTAATTTTTTTTTATTATCGCGAGTGCTACGTACTACTATAATACGTATTCAACTTTAGCTTTAACGTTAAGAAATAATTACTACATAAGACTCATCTCTCATCTGTACATAAATCCTCTGACTTACACGATTAATAGAACAATTAAATTTAACTTAAATTGCTAGTAGCGATAGTACGGCTTTTCACGGCCGATTTCAAATCATAAATATAATATCTAATTTATTGTAACCGAGAAAGCACGCCAACTAATGATCGTTGGTAAAAATACAACCGTCGAGTAACAAGACAGCGCCGCTACGTTAGTCGCTAACTTATTTCCCATAGGTAAACTGATTTAGACGAAGCTAATTTGTAACAAAAAACAAAAGCTATTCACATTACGGTTCTTTGGAGGCTCATGTTTCGAATTTCGGCAACTATAAAACGTACGATTTTGTAACGTGAATGAAGTTCGCGAAACATGAGGGTATATAAAAAAAATTTTAATTTATAATCAAACGAAACTAGCGCGTTAATTGTAGAATAAGATTAGTTTTTAAGTGAAAAATTTTAAATGTTTTACAATTTTCATAAAATTTAAGACTTTTACACAATAATTCTTATATACGATAAAAATTGTATAAACAAATAAAACATTTATTGTAAAATAATGGATTATTATTTAACGTTAACTTCCTATTTACTTCAATTCTCATTGGACTTTCTTGAAAACTACGACAGAGCTTGCGCAATGACTCAGCGGATAGATCGTTAGGATGAGAATACAGCAAGGCGCAAGATTTAATTCACTTAAGGGCATGCCTTAGATCGGTGTAGATCCCTACACCGTATTTTACATTATTCATCGTGAATTTAAGTATTTGTTACAACATCTGAGAAAATTTGACAAATATGTGAATTCATGTCGAATACTGTAAAATACGAATATGTCGGTAACTACGGTTTTAGGATAGGACTAAGGCATGCCCTTAAGCTGACATTACCTTTGCGAAATTTTCCAGCGAAATTAAAGAAAACTAGAAGATTTTGAACCGCACAGTGGCACACAGTTGAAATGTTAGACTCGTACTCTATTTAGGTATCATCGCATGACGTCAAACGCACACCGGCACTATAGCTTTTTTTTCGATTAATGAAAAATGGCAACGTCTCACAAGCTTAGCAGATTTTTTTTCCATTCATTTTCTTAATGCAAAATGTAATGTATGCACAGACATTGTTGCCACATTTCCACGACTTTTCTAAGCTTACATTAGGAAGGTATGCAATGAAGTTCTTCAAAACACAACCTATTTATTTATACTTATATCAAGATAGAACCCTCAATTAAAATACTTTTTTTTATAAATTATAAAACTGTCTCAAAGTTACGAATGATTTTACTTCAAATTCTATCACGATATACGTAAATTACAATATTGTAAAAAATTATTAACAAACTGTGAGAAATAATGCAAGAAAATGCTACCTGCAGAGTGGTCGGAGATTATGGTTGAGTAACGGAGCAGTGTGACAGTGTTTCTTGTATCTCACGCATGCGCATACGTTTAAAAATTTTTTTTTAAAGCACTAGAGCGCCATAATCTTGCTAACGCACTCAATTTCCAAAAGCCAGATTTCAAATTGAAGCTTTTTCAAAACAGTAAGTCAAATGAAAATTTTTCATTGGGTTTAGAGAAAACAAAAGAATTTGTTACTTAAATATTTATTCACGGAATATGTACATTATTTGATTTTTTATATGGATATATTTGTTTTATAAAGATTTATAAATTTAACTCTGATACATAAAATAGTCGTTCGAGATCAATAATTGAATTAATATAAATCTTAACTCATTATTATTATAATTATAAAGTTCATTTCTATAAAGGTACCACGATTAACATAAAAAAAAGTAATTGTTTCTTGTTTTTCCAAGAATTATAAGATACATTTTGATGTGTATGATTACTTGTGTAAAATTATACAAATTTTAAGAATTCAAATATTACCAAAATTGAAATTTTAATAAATTTTGCTCAATTTGAAATAGATATATTGGCAAAACAATTGGAAAAATCTGACATAAAAGTCAGAAAAATAAGTTTTAAAGAAATTTTAATTATATAAAAAGATACTTTAATTACAATTGAAAAACTTATACATCATAAAATTTAATAGAATTTGAATAAGATATTCAAAGTCAATCTATACTTTACATAATAGAGAATAGATTTTTGAAATTCCTAAATTCTTAAATAACAAACTGTACACAAATTAATAAAAATAATAAATATTAGAAATACTTCTTACATAAATACAAAACTGTACATCACCTCACCAATTATTATATACCCAGCCATTAAAGATTCCCATTTACTATTCTTGTTTAAAAATATTCAAATATTTTCCTCTTGTCATTTCTTTAGCCTCTTCTAAGCCTAGCTGATAAGCGGTATCATGCAGCTTTTTTACTTCCGCTATCAATTCATTAATTGACAAATGACCCAACTGATACAACTGATTTATATCCTCTGCAGTCAAATTTGCAGACAAAACTGACGTCTCAGTTTGTGGCGAGTTTTGAGCCACAAATTTGGTGATGCCCTGCTCTGGCCACAAGTCTGGAGAAGCTCTGTCTAGTTTTTCCAAACTAATAAGACTTTCTTCTGTAATAGGCATTTCACCTTTCTCAATTTCAGTTCCTTCAATAATCATTTTTTCCATTTTGTATGACTGAAATAAATGTGAAAAAATCTTTTAAAACCATATTATATTGAAGAAGTTTCAATTAATTATAAATTTATTAAAAAAACAAATACAATCTGTTAATTTGACTAACAATTTTAAAAAATGTTGCTTTATAACCTACAAATTACCATTTTTCAATACAAAGACTTACCTTTATTAAAATTCGTCTTCTCAACTCTAAATTTCCAACGTAAGTTCACAACACAGTTAACTTCTATTAAACTAAAATTCAAATTATTTGAAAGTTTAATACATCTAATCAAAGTGCCTTTTTATATAACACAAATAAACAGAAGTTCGTGTTTACGGCGGCGTTGTTATGATATTAAATTAGCGTACAGCTTAGGTTAGGATAAACGTAACGTCGACGTCATAGCGTCATAAATAAGAAACGCATGCGTACTAATCCCAAATAAAATTTTAAAAATGAATTATTAAGGACCGGCAAATATAAATTTTATTAATGAGAAAAGAAAATTTATATTTTCTTTTCTATTTTAAGGCTAAAAAGAGCCAAACAAAACAATCTGTAAGAAAATCGTCGTCTCAAAGTACGTTACGAAAAAACATTCGAGATCTACGAGAACGACTTCCTCTCCCCCACAACAACAATAATAATCAAAAGTTTTTGGATAAATCGGAAAAAACAACCAAATTTTGCGTTTTTATCAAAAATATATAGATGCAATAAAAAAAACATAAATTTGACTTACCCATAAGCCAATGTCAGGTGTACGTATCTTCGAAAAATACTTCAGATTGCTACACTGAAAACACTATTCTGCGGCTCTATCAAAAGACAATTGCCGGCTGTCAAAAAAAAAACACTTATTTACAATTCGCATCACGAAAAGTAGTAGCAATCGCATTTCGCTAAAGGTTTTCAAACTCAAACCGTCACTCTGTGACCTATACCCAACAACTTCAAGAGTTCAAGAACAAACTGCGCGTTCCAGGAATCGACACTCGCCGCCGGCCGCGCTGAGTAAAACATAGCTCAGTGCGGGGTTGGCTTCTTGTCCTTGCCGGTCGCCAATTTCGAGTCTTGGCCCTTCTTATCATCCCGTTGTTTAACAACTAGCATAGAAAGATCTGTCGGATTGAACAGGAAATAAAGCAATAAAAAATAAAGTTTATGAACAAAGCAGCGACTAGTGCCTGATTCAGGACATCGTTATCGCTTGTTTATATAGGTAGTTTAAACACGCCAACGCCATAGTTTCCGCTTCAGCTATTGTTTTTCGTCTGCGATTACATACGACGTTCAGCTGGAAGTCAATTGATTGATTCTCTCATAATCGAGCTTTACTTTTGCACGACGGTTAATATTGGAAAAAACGATCTGGGAAGAAGAATCGGCATACTTTCACAAGGTGAGATTGTTAATTCTTGGTAGTAGCGTTCGTAACGGATTGTTGCTTTGTTTTTTTTTTTTGCCGGATAAATTTTAAAATTTTGATATTCAACTATGTCGATGTTTATTCTTATGAACGACCTAGAATTTTCGTGTTAAAAAAGCACTTATTTAAAATAAAATAAATACTTTTTTAGTTTTTCTTTTTTCTTATCAATCTTTGTTATTGGTATTTATTTTATTTTTTCAGCTAGCTATTTGTTTTTTTTTCTCATAATTTATTGAAAATATGAACAACATGAATTTTAATAGTGGTAGACATGAATGTATTTTTTGCCCAAGAGACTGTTGCATTGCTTCTGACAGTGATAATTCTGATGACACAGATGACTATTGCTGTACCACAGAAGAGGATTATTCGAGCGATGAAGACTTAAATTCTTGGGAAAAATGCTTTATTTCTTATTATAATGATAAAAAGCAACAATCTATAGTAGTAGTTTCTAATTTGAATGATATATTGGATTATCAAAATAATTTTAATACAAAAAAAAATCAAAAAGAAAGAATTACTGTAAAACAATGGGATGAAATAAAAATTCACATATACGAGTGTGGTTTCTTACAATTAAAACAATGTCAACCTTATATAAAGAAACTTGAGGAATATTGTAAGACAATTACAAAAACAAATTTCTTTGAAAAGAAATTACAAAATGATTTAAGTATTCTATTAGAAAATATAACAGCAAATATAAGTAATAAAAAAAATGCTGTAGATAATGTATTGAAAAATAAAAAATCTGTAAAAGCCAGTACCCCAGATTCAACTAAAAAAAAACTTTTACAAAGTATGCCTGATAAACAAACTACAGTTGCAGCAACTGTGCTATTAAATAAAGCAGTTTCTGAAGAAAAAGATTTAAAATCTGATCTAAAATCAAACAATAATAAATCAAAAGTAGATGAATTATCTTCAAAGCGAATATCGAAAAAAAAAGAAAAAAAGCAGAAACAACAATTAAAAAAATTAAAAAATCAAAAGAATGTATTAAATGAAGATTTAAATAGTAAAAAAAATATTAAAACTCCAAAAAGTCTAAATATTATGAGTAAAAAAGATAAACTACAGTTAATAAAAACTGAAAAAATAATATCAAAAGAAAATAGTTTGAGCACAAAAGAGCCTACAAAGACATTAACCAAAGATTTAAAAACAAATATTTCAGATCAGGAAGATATGTCGAACCATACAAATAGTACAGATGAAGAATGTGAAGAACCTGTATTAACAGATCCTGAAGCAATTCCTTCATTTTATTCTAAAGTCTTTCTACGTGCTAAAAAATCTGTAAAATCTGCATCCAAAAAAAAACCAGGGGATATTTTGAAAACTGGTTTAGAGACAGATAGTGATGATGATTTTAAGACCAAAGTAAGAACATCAGTTTATTATATTAAATTTATTCTATTTAAGAATGTAAATTTATATAATAAATTATTTTACAGAAAAAACGTAAGGATTTCAAAGAAATTGTTTCACAATCAAATGGTGAAAAGAGTGATGACTTTGGAGAAATGGGAATTGAAATGGTACTGAAGAATAACTTTAGCCAAGCTATAAACAATTTTCACAAGGCCTTGTATTTAAAAAATTCAGATGTAAAACATTATTTAAACCGTTCATATTGTTATTTAAGAATTGATAATCATAAAAAGTAAGTAACTTTACTGTTTATTTAAAATAATTTGAGACTTTGAATAACGTTTATATTGAACATTATTTTAGTGCCTTAGTAGATGCACAATATGTTATACAAAATACAAAGAATATAGCATATTTGTTTATTGCAAATTTACGTGCTGGTCAAGCTTGTTTTTTCTTAAAGGTAAATAAAATATGCATTGCAACAAATTTATAAATTGATACTTAATTTACTTAATAAGACTAAATCTTTTACATTTATTAAATTTTTACAGAAATATCAGCAAGCTGAAGCATATTATAATGAAGCTCTACATATTTATCCAGATAGTCATCACGCAAAAAGAGAATTAATGCGTGTGAAAATAACGCGAATTGTCGAACAAAAATTTGAAGAAAGAGATGCTATTTTTGCGTTGGATTTGTATCCAAATACTTTAGTTAAAATTTATATTGATTATTTTATTAGTTTTTTGTTATTTTTTAAGAAATTTCAACAACTGTTTTTATTTTAGGATGCCTTAAAATATCTAAATGATACAATTACTTCAAAATGCAAAAAGGAAGATGATCCCATTACTTTTGATGATGATTTTGATGATAGAATTTATGAATCAGATGAAGACAGTACTACTGAAATGTTGAATCAAATATTGAATTACAATCCAAATAATATAAAAATATGTAATGTTGCTGAACCTTTGTTTTCTTGGTAATTACACACTAGATATATCCTACTATAAATTTTTAGTTTAATTATGTTTTAGTTAATGAAAAATATACGTTTTTATTTTGCGTTTAAGGTTAAAAATCAAGGAAAAACAACTTATTACACAAACATTAAAAGAAAGTCCAAAAACTACCGTTGTAAAAAATACACAAGTTGCTTCTCCATCTATATGGGTCGGAAGCTTAACAAAGAACATTACTGACTCTATGCTAAAAAAAGCTTTTAAGCAGTATGTAATTTTTATGATTAAAATAGTAAAATTTGTAATTAGTAATAGCTTACAATTTATCTCCAGATATTTGGAATTTTTCCATTCTATCATTATTATATTTATACATATAAATACACAAATTATTCTTATAGGTATGGACCAGTTGTCTCAATTCACCGTCCAGATAATACACAGTACTGTTTTGTAAATTTTGAAAAATGTGAAGATGCAAGTAAAGTATTATCATCCTCAAATAAAGGTAAATTTAGATTAAATGGTGTCGATTTGGTAGTACGTCCAGGCATCCGTAAATAAGTGGAACATTACAATATATTAAAAATAACTCTATAACAAAGTATTTCATACTTAAAATAATAAAATATTCATATTAGTTTTTTTTTTAAATATTAAAACTATTTATAAACTATAAAGTTATTCTTGTTTGTAAAATAAACCACTCATTTTTATAAGTAAAATATGTTATTTAAATTACATTTTGAGGGTGCCATGTTATACACAACATTATAAAAATAATATTATGTTAAAAACACATAGTTTTATAATAACTATAATGTAATTTGTAACATTTTACGAAATAAATGAAATGTCAAGTATATCTCATAATAGTTTTATTTTTTTAAATATTAAGAAAAAATTATTTAAAACATTAGCAAAACATTAGTATGTATGTGTATACTTAATTTTATTCTACACTTAATCATTGACAAAAGTATTATGTACATGTTTACGTGATTTACATATCCAGATTCCTATTTATTTTATTTAATAAGGTATCAGTCTAAAATTTTAAAAATAAAAACTATTAGACAATTTTCTTATTACTAGTCGTTCTTATCTTTAATATTACTTAAAAAATGCCGTATTACATATATTAATGTACATTTATCATTTTAAACCATAACAAACATTAACGCGACTAAAAATTTAATCATCAACGCGAACCTTCTTTTTAGAGGGCCCTTCCGAGTCCCTGTCATTATTTATTCTGTCACCTCTGCTGAATTCCTCTGCCTCGCTGATGGCTCGTTTACCAGCCTCACCGCAACAGTACGAATTCTTGAGAAGCGAGTGACAGCACTTGTAGCCCCATTGGCCAGCGTTCCAGTAAGATCCGAACACCGACGTGTGGTTGTTTGTGAAAACGTCTTCTTCGTATCTCGATCGAATGATCTGTTTTTCTTGGCCTTTGATTATCTACAACACAAAAACATCGTTATTTAACTCTTCAAAAACCCAATAGCTTTATACCATCAACAATCACTTACGTTTCCCGTACGCGAGTATTCGACGTACTCCTCAGTCTGTGCAAGTAGTAGAGCAGGTGGTGGTGCATCGAGATGCTCCTCACCACCGTACTTCTCGATAACTGAGCCACGAGCCTTGTTCTTCAGCTCCTCCTTTTTCTTATCGAACTCTTGTTTGAGCAGCTCGATCTTTGTCGGCTCGGCTAGCAAGTGCACGTTTACACCCTTTTCGTGAGCCTCCCACGCAAACAGTTGAGCATTAGCATGGCTCGTCGTATCTCCGGTGAACCGAACTGCATTCTCGCCCTTGTAATCCACCCTAAAGGAAAAACATTATGAATTCAATCCAAGACGCATTTGGAGAATTTAAAAGAAATATCACCCTTGTAGGGTAACTTACTCTTCTCTATCCGTGCCCGCGTAAGGATTATCACGCATAGAACGGGTCTTGGGGTCGTAGTAAGCTGAATTCGGATCGAGATTCCTGAGATATTTGGCGGTGTCTTCTCGAATCCTGAGATTCCTCACGGTAATACGCTGCTTGCTGTCTACCTTTGTACCAGGCATGTCGACTTCGTCTACGTATTTGTCCTCGTCTTCGTCCGAGTCCTGTTCATCCTCCGACTGTTCATCCTTTGAATTTAGTTTCTCAGCTCGCAGCTGTTTCTTTGCCTCCTCTACCTTCTGGTACTCCTCCACTATAGCCCTGTGCTCCGAAGGATCGTATCCTGCCCACCTGTACCACAAAATCAGTTAAAATTAGAGAAACATCATCAAGTACAAAATATAAATCTTCATTTAAACGACTTACCTATCACGTTTGCCATCGTAGTCCAGAGCCAGATTCGGCTGAACAAACTCGTCCGGTGCGATTTTAGCATTATTGAACATGGCAAGGGTCTTACGTGGTCGTTCGAAGCAATCTTTCCTCTTGTGCCCCATAGCGCCGCAGTTCTCGCAGGCGCCCTTGCGATACTTGGTCGCTACCTTGTTTGTCGTGCCCTTGTTGTACCACTCGTCGATCTCGCTGAACTGCCTCTGCTTTTCAGGCTGGGGCCTTTGATGCTTGAGAGTCGGTCCCTGTACAAAGCGGCGCGTTTAAAAATTATCGTGATAAACAGCAACAGTTTCGGAGCAACCTAACCTCTCAAGACGCGAACAAAACAGCAAAACTCACCTGAGCACCAAAGTACCACGGAGTTGCACTGATGTACTGAGGTATGTGGGGATTGATGTCCTTGCCCTCCTCGTCGACGGCAGCCGGGGCAGTACCGGCTTTACGAGCTTCCTCGAGCTCCTTGGCCTTGCGCCAGTCCTCCCGACTCTTCTTACGCGGCTCGTCCTCGAATTCGCTCGCATTTTTCAGGATCTGCGAGACCGGCGCGTTCATCAGCGGGTTCGCCATCCTGATTACTTGCCTCTGATGCTACACACGCTTCCGATAAACGAATTTGTTGTCTTTTCAAGAAACACAAACAGAGCTCGTGTTTTCTGGAGCTACTGATGAAACGTCGTCTGCGAGAGCAATAGTAAACGAGTACTACACGCGTAAGGAGCGCTTTTTACGAACATCGTGTGTAGAACTGCGTAAACATCGTACAGCTGCGCGGGCTTATCAATGAGGTATTGAGATTGAGATTTATATTCTTGACGCTAAAGTACAAGAAATATCTTTGATTGTTAGATATGCCAAATTTTAATTGATTGTTGTGAAGAGTAATATAAAAAGGCATGGATTTTCGATATCTAAGGATTATTCTGTACAAATCTATTAATTTTATAATCAGCAATGTAGACAATGATATGAATTTTTTAATTTTTGTTCAACATACATTTTCTTAAATTGTTTAAAAGCATTAAGCATTATTTGACTTTTTAGTTGTACTTGTGACTATAACAGTTTGAATTCAAGATTTTATAAAAATTTAAAGTAGTGTAAGTATTTTTAATTTAAAACTTAAACAATTTAGAAAATAGTTCAAACAAATTTTCAAGAAAATGTAAAATAAGAATGCTTTTTCATTTAAGTAACAAATAGTTTATTTTATAATTCTTCTTAAAACAAATTACTATTTATAATGCAGTAGTGTTTCATTAAAAATTCCATTTTATCATTTTTCATAGTTTACCATTCTCGTACTTTTTTTTGATGTGCAAAAGTTAAAATTTGTCTGCTTTTGAATTTTTTCATCATTTGAGTTTGTTTATGTCTTGGCTTTAGACGACACATGACATACAATCTTCCTTGTCTAGACACATAATAACATCCTTTGCAACGAAGCTCAAGTCGTCCCTTTATTTTCATTCCACATACTTGATTAAATAGAGGTAATACAGGAGCAAGAAAACCGCTTGGCTTGAAATCTGATAAAATAGAACTAAGAGGCCTAAAAATACTGTGGTTATTGACTGCTGTTGAGGTCAATGAATGTTGACCGCATACATGGTGAATTCCTCTGTCGCACCTTAATGCTCCTATTCTTGGTGTCAATACATGTTTCAGTAAACTACTTACTGTTCCTTGAAAACTTCTGAACATTGAATAGCTCATGTTGCTAAAAAAAAATAAAATAACAATGAATGTGGTGTGTTTGCTTGGTGTGTAAACAAAACAATATGATATTCGATACATGTCACTTACCTAAACTGAGGTTAGATTGAGCTATTCTATTTTAAAAGAGCACCAATTCAATAACGTCAAGATTAACTATTTTCTTTAACAACAATGAACATTAAACATTACAAACTCACGCATGATGTATATTTTTACAAATTCTAACCTCTAGACTTCGAGTATCGCGCCACCGTCGCCCGGTTTGGCAACTAAAATTTTGTACGCCTTCGAGAGGTTAAAAATTATTGCGGCAATCGATGTACGTGAGGAAAGATTGTGAAAGTTTCTTCGATCAGCTGGCCTTTGGCCAATATAGAATTAATTCTTTTTATTTTTTAAGTAAATAAACCGCAATAAGGAATTGGATTGACTCTCGTCACCGTAGGAGTAAGGCGAATAAAAATGTTGCGGAACGCTATCAGTCTGATAAGACTAAACGTAAGTTTGGTGTTAGTTTTAAAAGAAAACAGAGTTTGATGATGATTGGTTTATAATATTTTGATTCTTGCAGAATTCTATTAAGAAAACATGCAGCAGATCCTTGAATTTAATACCAGTGGTAGTCGAACAGACTGGTAGAGGAGAGAGAGCTTATGATATTTACTCACGATTACTTAAGGAGAGGATAATATGTTTAATGGGCCCAGTAAGTGACTTTCTCTTGAGATTTCTCAAAAAATTACAATCAATTTGTATTAAATAAAATTAATCTAAAAATAAAATTCATTACATTACTAGTTTAATTTCAGATAACGGATGATATATCATCCTTGGTTGTGGCACAACTTCTGTTTCTTCAATCTGAAAGCAGCAAAAAACCAATCCACTTGTACATAAATTCTCCAGGAGGCGTTGTGACTGCTGGGCTTGGTATTTATGACACAATGCAATATGTTCTTCCCCCAGTAGCAACCTGGTGTGTTGGTCAGGCGTGTTCAATGGCTAGTTTGCTATTGGCGGCTGGTGAACCAGGAATGCGCCATGCATTACCAAATGCCAGAATAATGATACATCAGCCCTCGGGAGGTGTACAGGGTCAAGCAACAGATATTAGAATACAAGCGGAAGAAATTTTGAAACTTAAGGGTCAAATAAATTCTCTATATGCCAAACACACAGGAGTAGATGTTCAAAGAATAGGTCAATAATTTGCTCATAACTAATTTTAATTCAAGTTATTTACAAGTAATTTTATTTATTCATAAAAAATCATTTACACAATTTATTCTTTTTAGAAAGCAATATGGAAAGAGATAAGTTCATGTCACCAACAGAAGCAAAGGAGTTTGGAATTATTGATAAAGTATTAGAGCATCCTTTACAAGAACAAAGCGAAACTACAGCTATAAGTAAGGAAACTTCGCCTACATCAACGACGACAACTTCGATATAAATGTAAGATGGCTAAATATGATTAAATTTTGGTGGGTGACAAAAGAATAAACTGTACCATAGATTGTGATAAAAAAGTTTTTATTTATATTTGTTTAATAATTATAATATATTATATAAACATCGTTGTATAAACTGTTATTTCAATTGCAATCAAGCAAAATTTTATTTGACCTTACTTAATGTCTTAAAATAACAAATCAAACATGATGTATTGTTTAAGAGTTATAGTACTGAACAATTGCAGTCTTGATAATGTCTAAGCAAAATACGTATCACAATTTTTCGTCATTAATAATACCAAGATTAAACCATATGTGCTAGGTTGCAGTACATGTAAAAAAATGTGAATAATATATTTTCCTCTCTTACTAAATTTAGTTTCCTGTAGTTGTAAATTCAGGTCTCCAATTTTTTGATCGATTCAAATCGTGATAATATTGTGACTCATGTATGCATAAACTATTTAATCTTAAAAAATCTTAAAATTTAATTGTGTAAACATTGTCAAAGCTAGCTTAACTATATAAAAATTCTTAACAACGCGTCAATGAAGCTAAAACTCAACGAGAAAAAAAATAAACTGAACGCGTGATTAATAGTTATAATTCTATTAATAAAAAAAAAATAGATAAAATAATTCTAATAATGATGAAAAAAAAATCATGAAAATTTATGTACACACGTCGATGAGAATGTTCGAAATGAAAAAAAAAAGAATTATAGAATTAAAATTCGTTTGGAAGCACTTCGGATTGTCAAAGAGATCTTTTTGAAATATCACCAAATTGAGTTTTGACCCAACGTTCGATTCTCCAGCCGTCCCTCCGCGAAAAAAAAAATAATAATCAAGCTTAAACATCAACAAATTTAATCATCCCACCCCTATAGAGAAAGCCCTATTCGCAAGAGAATCGTCCGTTTCCCCTCCGACAGTATAACAATCTACTGCGGACAAATCTGCCTATGAGCGAGCATGAGTATATCCTTCTTCTCCTTTGGAAAGCGCAGTTCGCGGCCGGCAAGCCTCGCCGTCTCGAGTTCGCGCTCTGCCAAAGCGAGCTCCATGGCCACTACTCCGCCGCCGCTCTCGTGCTCCCTCGCGACCCAATCGAGTGCCATCTGGCTGCGCATGTCGTCGTCGAGCGCCCGGTGACTGTAGTGCGCGACTACCTCCTGCCTGCTGCACTGCCGCTCGCGCATCGCCTTGAGCGAGCCGTTCCAGTGGAGCAGCTGGAACACCGTCATCAGCTCCTGGAACTCGAGCATCGTTCGGCCCTTGTTGCACTCGAGCATGAACCGAAACGCCCCGATGCCGGTGTTCGGGTCCTCCTTGTCGTCTGCCTTGCCCTGTAAGCAACGTTTCCCCCCCGAGGTTCAGCCAATCGTGTACCAATTTTGTAAATCGTACGAAGAAAAAGAAAAAAGGTGAGCTTCAGTTCTGCGTCTCACCTGAGACTGTCCGGGCATGCCGTTGGCGGGCTTGGAAAAGCTCGCCCTGGCCTCGGCGACGGCCTTCTCGATGAAGTCGTCGGTGATCTTGCGCGAGGGGTGCTCGTTGAAGACCGAATTCATGAGGGCGATCTTGGCGGCGGACCGGCGCGCCTCGGCCTTGGTCGGGCAGTTCTGGAAGCTGCCGAAGCACGAGCCACCGGGCAGGGTGACGTAGCAGACGTAGGGCGGACTCGAGCCCGGCACCGACTCGTAGATCACGAGCGCACCGTTGCGCAGCTCCGTGCCCTGGCTCTGCTTCATCTGCCAGAACTCCTGGAGCGCCGCCACTACGTTCACTGTAACGCGGGAACAATAAGGCGTTATAGTTATATGCATAGCTGGCTATACCGATGTTATCGGTGTATTACAATTGTACGTATACAGAGAAGGCATAAAAAATTTTGATTAATCTTACCTCGGCCGTAGCCGTGGGAGTGCTTGACGAAGCTGTTGACGACCTTGTCCACCGCGTCCTTAAGCACCTGCTTCGCCCGGGCGTCAACCAGGCCATTGGCGACGCCCATGTTATCCAGTCGCGACTTGGTCTTCACCGGCATCACGCCCTGCATCACTGCTCGGCAGGATCCACTGTCATCGACTCTGCAACGCAACGAAAAACGTTAACTTCGACAGACCCCAGCATACGTCCCTAAGGAAGCCGGCCTAGCGACAACATTTTTCAAACGTTCCCGCAGAGCCGAAGAGCTTCCGAATGAACGACGAGCAAATCGGCTTTATTGACACAGCCGGACGAGCAAACAATGCCCCTCGATAGTGCGCGAGTGACGTATCATCTCTCTTGCTCGCTCTTCGCAGCAGCCCGAGATGCTGCGTTTTCCGACACTCATGTGCGTTCGTCTTGTATTTCATCCAACAAAGAACACACATGCATCCTTCGTTTATAACATCACATTTCCGACCCGATCGTTTCTTCCCTTTGTCAAGTGCAATCGTCCGTACGCGCCGACGATAAAAATCAATCTCGTTACGTGTGCTTATTAAAATTGCTTGCAAAAGTATCGCAGCTGCGCGTATAAAGTATATTACGGTAAGCGGAGCAGAGAGTCAGATCATCAATCGGCGAGCTTTACCGATCGTCAGAACGCAAATGTTAGTCGAAGAGAGGCAAGACAAGAACAATATAACGATACCTGTAATGGCAGCGATTCAAAGTGCACAAGTCGAAGTGGGCATGTCGAGGCGGGTATAAAGGCAATAAAGTCACTAACGAGCGCCTCCGACTTCTAATCCAAACTCAATTTCTCTCTCTCTCTCCCCCGTAGCTTGTGTGTCTGCGCGCGATATGGACGAGATGGGGCCAGGCTGCAAGAGAACTGTGCTCCCGCGATGCACCTGCAAGAGCGAGAGAGAGCCAAGTGTCACCAAGGCGGGGATCTCCGGCTCCGAAAACTCGACCCCCCACCACGGCGCTCGTCGAAGAAATTTCAAAAAACCACTCGGGCCACCTCGGCGCGTGGAAAGGGAAGCAAAGGGGGCCCCGCTCGAAAGACGAGAGGAAAAGAAGAAGAAGAAGAAGAAGGAGGATCAGAAGAATATAGAAAAAAAAAGGTACTCACCTTCCTTCTGCGTGCGAATTCCCACGGGAAGGAGCAGAGAAGAAGAAGAGAGAGAGAGAGAGAGATACAGGAGGGTAGGTGTATACGTCTCTCCGCTGCCGAGAGAGTCCGCCGGAGAGAGAGAGAGAGGTTGAGGTAGGAGTGAGAGAGAAAAAAGGAGAGAGAGAGAGAGCCGCGAGGCCCCGTGCGACTTAGTGCGGGCCCCCTCGAGGGCACACCAACAAGTCCGAACCAGCAGATCCGCGTGCTCGAGAAACTACGGGGCCTGAAGAATAAGCGGCCAGCCGGGAGGTGAAGAGATGGCAATATAGGTACTGCTGCTGCAGAGTACTGCTGGTAGTGGTGGAAGAGAGGCGAGGTCTGGGCCCCAGCGACAGAGCGGCTCTGACGACTACGCGCGGACAGCGACGGGGCCCGGAGAAAAATCTCTCTCTCTCTCTCTCTCTCTCTCTCTCTCTCTCTCTCTCTCTCTCTCTCTGCTCGTATCTCCGGGGGGACCGCAGCGCCAGTAAAGTGTGGTGGGGTTCCCTCCCCTCCCTCTCGCAGCCCCTCGTGCTCTCGCGCGCGAGAGTAGTCGGAACGAGAGAAAGAGAGAGAGGGAGGGAGAAAAATAGACGGACGGGCCCCTCTCGCGAGCGCGCGCGAGAGAGAGAGAGCGGCCCCGCGCGTCGTCGTCGGCGCACTTATTTGTATAGCTGTGTGTGGGTGCGCCCCGCGTGTGTGCGCTGTGAGGCCCAGCGTGTATACGTCTGTGACTCTTTCTTTCTCTCTGCGTATGGGTGTACGTGTGTGTGTATATATATATGAACGGGCCCCGGCGTCGCGGGTTGCCCCCAAAGCGGCGTATATAATACCAGAGAAGGGACACACGTTCAAACGTGTTTCTCGCGTACAACTTTTATCTCTCTCTCCCTCCGCGTCCTCCTCTCCCGTATAGCTATTCCTTCTCTCGTCACCATATAGCTCCCGCCGCATCCCTCTTCTTCTCTCCTTCTTCTTCTTCTCCTCCGCTGCACTTTTGTGCATGCCCGTCGCCGTCGTCGTCGTCTCCCGCACCGCAGCGACTCTCTGGTGCAAGCGCATTTATATACCTGGCTTACCACACCACTATAAAGGGCTTCTCTTCCTTGGGGCCCCCACCAGACGTATACATACATATACTAAAAAGCTGCCCCGCACGCGCGCTCCCGTGGAATTTGCGCAAATTGCCCTTCGATCTGCCCCCCCACCCCCTCTCTTTCACCCCCTCTCCCTCGCCATACACCTGAGATCGGGCGCGGGTGCAAATTTTACAGGTGAAGGGAGGAGGAGCAAGGAGCTCGGTTATACGCGCATTATACATGTATAATCGAGAGGAATGAGAGAGAAAGAGAGGGGGGGGACCCGAGGAGGAGTCGAACGGGATCAAATTGCTGAACGCATACAACGTTGTTTAATGGCCTGAAGCGAGAGTACCACAGGCGTATGTATACGCGCGCTCTCGCTTGCTCTCTCTCTCCCTCGTTGTGACGATTTCCAGAAAACCAGCCAGCGCCGTAAGGCTGCCCTGCCCTGGGGCCTTAGGGCCCCCCCTGCTCCGCCTCTTTAACCCTCTCCGTCACTTACTCTCTCTCTCTCTTCTGTCTTGCTCTGCTCGCTGATCGCATGTATATATATACATACATGTACGTACGCGTTCTCCTTGTATTCCTCGTTGCTATACTCCTCCGCCTTCTCTTCATTCTCATACACGCGCGTCGTCGTTTTCCTGCGCATTTTTTTTTCTTCGCCGCAGTCCCTCTCTCTCCCTTCCTCGCTCTTCCTTCCGCGCGACCGTAACTCGTGTTCGAGCGCTTCTCTCATTCTTCTCGAATTATATACGAGTGTTTAACAGGTATAACACACACGTCTGTACTCCCTTTGGCCCCGAGATTTTCCGTTGTTCTTCGTTGATCCCGTTTTTATTGATGAATTTTTCCCACGTGCCTTTGCGCTCGTACATTTATAATCGTATCGCATTGTTTTAACGGAGTTCGAAGCATTTGCTCGTGTTCTTCTTTTTTCTCGAATCGATCTGTCTTGACGCGTATATGTATACACGTATATACGATAAATGATTTGCTCGACAAAACTTTATTGCGTGGAGCCAAAACACTTTCACATGTATTCGGCGAGTCAGTCTATGGGATAGCAGGAATAAAAAAATGCCCCACAGCCGATCGACAGCTTAATCGAAGATAGCGATCTAGCTCATTAGGCAAAAATCTTTCAAATCTAAATAGTGACTTAATAAAGCCATAAAACCAGTCTCTCTCTCTCTCTCTCTCTCTCTCTCTCTCTCTCTTCCATTAAGCCTCATTAATAACGATAAACATCTCCCATAGGAAAGCCCGTTCGTCAACCTGCCGATAAATCCTAGACGAACACCGGAATACTATAAATATATTTCAAACGCATTTGCAAGAGACCAAAAGCAAACAAACAAAAAAGAACACGAGGGACACATAACCGAAATCTTAGCAAATCACTTAACTTTTCTCGATGCTCAACAAACTTATCATATATAGACAACATAGAGAAAAAGATCCATACACATATAAGTCCAGTTAAATCCGAAGCGCAGCTCTACATACACGCGTGCTTATGTGTATGTGTGTGTGTGTTCCCACGGGGAAAAAAGAAGGGAGTCGCGGGGGCAAAAAGAAAAACCCATAGCGGGCGAATAAGAAGCGAGAAGGAGGGACCGAACGGTACGGTCGTGCGGGCGCTTTATCATCTCTCTCTCTCTCTCTCTCTCTCTCTCTCTCTCTCTCTTCCTCTCCTGCTCTGCATCCCAAAATTCTCCGCAGTTTCTCTCTTCCCTCCCCCGTCCCAACTCGATGCGTGTGTATATATACCTGTATATATGCGCGTGTGCCCTCTCTCTCCTCTTCCAGTCTCATCTCGTTCGGGTCGTTTTTGTCGTCGAACCGGCCTGTCGGCCAGCTCGTTTTATCGGCAAACGAACTACCATAGCCCGAAGTATATATTCGCGTAATGCACATGCATATACCGGTCTATAATCGGCAGCGTATTAGCGCTCTAACTAGCGAACCGCTAGATCGGCCAGCGTCTCTCTACGCCAGGCCGCGGGGGTTATTAGCCTGCGATTAGCCGGAGCAGCTTTATACGTTCGTTTACGCACGAGAGGCTGTTCTTTCTCTTGCTCTCTGTATACGCTTTATCCGGAAACCTGAAGTTCGGCCCTGAAGTCGAGCGAGAGAGAGAGAGAGAGAGCCAACTCCGCGAAGTCTTTCTTCCTTTTACCGTCCCCCCCCCTCTCTCTCTCATTGCGGGCAAACAAAAAGGTGAAAATAGAAAGAGCAGTTAAGCCGGCTTCTTTTTCCTTATATGTACTTCGGTACTTCGACTCTCTCGCGAAGATCTTGCCAGCCAGTGTCTTCGGCCTTTCTCTCTCTCTCTCTCTCTTTCTCTCTTTCTCTTGGCTTTGCGATCTTATGGGGACGTGTGTAGGCAACACGTATACATATAAACCACGGGCCGAGCGCTTGTTTTTGCTTGGCTCTTGTTTTGGCGGAGTTTCTGCGCTGGGCAGGGTCACTGAACTCCACCATCGAGAGAAAGACTTTCCGACGTTTGCAGCTGCGTGTGTCCTTGTGTGCGTTTCTCCAATGGATATGTTGTTCGGGGGAAACTGGAATATTTTGCTTTAGAAGGGGAAATACAACTATACGGTGTCGTTCGTTGCGTTATCGATACGGTCACAAAGGCAAAACGCAATTTTAAATAGAATTGTTTTTTTCAATTCGATACCGGTTTGTCGAAAAGTATATACATAAACCAAAATTCGTAATCCATTGCTCAATTGTCGATCGTACAAAAAGCTTATATAAACGCATCAACGAGTTTACGCAGCCGATGATATTTTCTAAATCACGCGCAAAACAGTTCAATCGTTTCTATTATTGTTACAGACGCATTCATTCGAAAATCAGTGTACGTACATTTGCAATTGCCGAACGCTCAAATAGCTTGGCCGATAACACTCTCGAGAGCGAAAGAGCGAGAGACCTCGATCGCGTCCGTCGCACGCGCCAACGGCTCACAACAATACAAAATGCAGTCGATTGACGCAAGAGTCCACGCATCATTTACAATTAGCCATATTCGTCACGCAAAACAACATCCCGGCGCATTCCTATACGCAGCCCAGATGCAGAAGGGAGAGAGAGAGAGAGAGGGAGAAGAGCTTGTGGAAAGCTATCGGACCGCGACGTTGAACGAGGCGCGCTCCAGCAGGAAAGCCGCGCACGTGACTCATCCGATATAGTCGTGAAAAGTCTAGGCTAAATCGGTATGTATAAAATGAGTGCCGATCGTTTTTGTTTCGCGCATCGAGATAAGCCCGACTGCTGATGTAAACAATGATTAAAGCTCTACGCCGAGTCTTGTAATTGTCGCTCCGCAGCTGACAAAACATATAATACACGAATACGCACATAGCACGTTATATATGTGTATACGTATACATAGGCGAGCGCGGCGTTATCACGAAGCCGCGCATTGATTTCTCTCATCGCGCTATACTTTGGCTTGTACTTTATAAATACACGCGCGCGCGAGAGAAAGAGAGAGAGAGAGAGAGAGCGAACCTCATTACTCTCAAAACTGTCGCAATCCTGTATACACGTTCAAAAGCCGAAGAGGGGGTGGAGTGCAAGAGAGAGAGATATGGCAAAATCGGTGAGAAACGTGAGCTTTTTGGGGTTGCACGTGATCGGGTTGTAACAAAAGGAGAGCTTTACTGATGCTGGACTGCTCAGAGCGTAGCCGTGGCCAATCGCACACTCTCTCTTTCTCTCTCGATAAGCCGAGAGAAAAAGAGAGGGAGATATGGACGGCGTGATAGCACTGAGAGGTCATGGAAACCGCAAACAAATCGACGACGATTCGCGATATTAAAAAAAAAAGACGAGGGAGCGAGAGACTCGATCGTCACGTATCCAAGCGCTGATCTGCACGATTCACGATTTATGCTTTTTTTATGCGGTTAACTTAAATCGAAAATTAACACCTAGATCGTTTATAAGGATGGCGGTGTATCGGAAAGGTAGGGATTGATCGGGATATCGTCGTTGTTAAATAGTTTAGGTAATAGGGAAGATTAACTCAGAAAATGTAGGCTTTAGGCGAGGACGTTCCAGTCGCGCGATGAACACGGGGTTGAGGAAAAATTCGACGAGATCGTTAGATGCGCACTACTTTTTTTTGTTTGCTTCGAGGCGAACCTATCAATGCTACAATATCGACAGCAATAGAAATGACATTATACACATTTGAAATTTTAATAGATAAGAAACGTATTTGAAAAAAAAGTAATATTCCTTCGACAGCATAATTGCAACCGATGCATGAAAAAAATCGTCCTGTCGAGGAAAGGTCAGGCGATAAGGTTGAAGCGCACAGTGACTAAGAAAAAGCCAAGTGTGAAGGTACGCGTTTAGTTATCGGTTCTTCGGAAGGTTTCTTTGTTCGATTAATCTCGAATCAATAATTTTTTTTTAAACCATTATTGACTGTAATATCAGTAAGAAAACCAATGTTGTTTTGGTTGTCAAATTTCGTAAGATGCTGCAAAATTTTGAAGAAAAAAAAACAGTCAATACCAAAATTTGAATTTGACTCAGCCGTTGTATACCCATACATGGTATACAACGGCTGAGGATTACATGGAGACATAGGATTATTTGAAACTTGAATTTCTGGAATATTACAGTGAGCTTAGAATTAATAAGTACTTGCAAATTCACACTGTCCACACGTGATTTCAATAAAGTCGATTTACCTGATCAAAAATCAAGAAAAAACGTGATGGTTTTGGTATCGTTCCTGCTAATGACTATTCACGTTGGACTTTCCAATTTCTCGACCGCACCATGTGAATATCCGATGCATCATTTGTGATTTAAATTCTTCTCAAAAACCCATTGGCCTTTCCTTATTTTTTTTCTTAATTTGATCCTTACGAGTATTGGCTATATCGTTTGTTATTTCATTTATACATACGATCGCGATGTATAAAAATGTCTCGCGCCACGGATCTTGTAATACTCGCTCCGAGATAGCTGAAGCATGAAGATGTGTATCTGTGCAGAGAAATAAGGAATTTCAGCTTGGCGACGTTACAGTAAGTCAATAATTTTGTTTAACCGATTTCATAAATATACTGCAGCGGTTTATTTATTTTTCTTCTTTTATCTGCTCTTTAATGATCGACTGAAAACAGTATAATCAATTATTGCGATACGTTTAATTATTCAGCTTGATGATCGCATTAGTTAACGCGAGAGCGACAATATACAAAAAAAAATTATTTCGCTACATTCTTTCTTGTGGTTTCAAGGCAAAACATATAAATCTACCGCGAATCCCAAAGTATCTCTCGCGATTCTCAGTTTTTCTCGTATCTTCATCGTTTCAACATAAGTGCATAAGACAGCTAAAATATATAGAATTTTAATGATTAAACAGTAAATAATCAACCCTCGTTGTTTTTGAAACGCCTAAGAACGATACCGATCTCATCCGATTTTTCCCTATTCCATAACAACAGATCATCAGACGAGGCAAGTTCAAAAACCCTCCAACTTTATATGTCGATAAACGCCAATACGGTTTCACGTCGATGCCCAAGCCACACACGATTTCTCGGTAATCACGAGGAGCTGCGAAAGAAAGAGAGACAGCTTCTATAGTGTTCTTCATCGCCGCGGCCAGACATTCAGCGGACTTTGGCGCGCGTGCTTTAAATCGTACGCGTGCATTTATCAATATCGGCTCTGCGGGGCCTTTGCAAAAGACTCGTGGCTAAGTGGAATGGAAAAAAGTTCACTCTCTCTCTCCCTCTCTCTTCGTAGCTTATCAAAGCTTATAAAAAGCCCCGTTGCGCTCGCGACCCCGCAGAGTGGGATAAGTCGAACAAGCTCCCTGTCGAACACGTAGCATAAGTGCAGGCGCTTAAACGGAGCCCAGGGCTCTCTTGTTTTATTCAGGTATGTATAGCGCGGTTTTTTTTTATTACGGGATTCGCATTTTTTTCTATGCGTTTGGTAAATTTTGTATCACGTTGGGTAATTTTTTTTTTTTTTTAATGCAGTCGTTGAAATAACTTTTTAACGACATTTCCAACGACATAATTTACCGAAGCATATAATACTTTTTTTATAAATTCCGATAGTATTTGAAACGATAAATGATAAAGAATAATAATTTTTGGGTTAATAACAGTTGTATTTTATTTAAGAATATATATTTATTGAATATTTATTAGAATTGTGAAAAATGAAAAGAGTTAGCTCGCGTTGAATATTACAAATTTACGTAAGCTAAAAATATTAATAGCTTGAAAGAATTGTCAAGACATTTTTCCTTAAAAGTTAATAGTGTTTGTTTAATAAACAGATAAACGCGTTATTGTGCGGTTTTATTTAAAGAAACTAAAAATCTGAGTACGGTGCAACTTTTGTAATTGATAAGACCTATATCAGTGACAGTCGGCTCTCATTAATTTCTTTCTGCATACTGATGCGCAAGAGTTATTGACATATGCCTCGTGATATAAAGAAAAATGATTGCCAGTATAAAACGAGTCGAGAATAAAGTATATAACGATACCGCCTTGCCAATTTTTTTTTCGTGCTCATTTAACTTATGTTATTATTTGATAACGTCATTTTTACTTTATTTCCTCTTTTTTCAACACTGATCTTTCAGTGTGTTTTTTTTTTACAACAAGGTCAAAGCTCGAGCGACGAAAAAATATTGTCGCTGATCAAACTGCAATTATCATTATTATTTATGTATTTAACATATATACTTTTAAGTACAATTAAAGCTTTAACAAAAAATACATACTTTATTCAAGTTACTAATCTACAATTTTATTAATTATTTGCGTTTTCAGGTAGAAGCGCATAAAGGCAAAAAATGCCGCCCAATTCGGGAGACGTGGCGAGCATGGCACGGGAGGATAACGATCTTTTGAAATCAAGCACAACGCAAGGGGAGTCGAAGCCGAAGCAAAAGTCGACCTGGTTTTTCCTGCGAAAAGACATACGGTGGCGAACGACCGTAGTACTTGCTATCGTTCACTTGATCGCCCTTTACGGCATACTCACCTTCCCCTACATTCAAAAGTTCAAAACGATCCTATGGGGTAAGAGAAACCACATCAATCGCGATTAGGGACAAAAGTCTTTCGATGCTCATGCCGATCGATATCCCGATTACAGCCTACTTCGTCGCCATGTACACGATGTTCGGTATCAACGGAGGCGTTCACCGCTACTGGTGCCACAAGTCCTACAAGGCCAAGCTGCCATTGAAGATCATCCTTGCCTTCTGCTACTTGACCGCCGGCCAGGTGAGTGTCTTTATAAATCGGCCCCCTTGCCCGATCTTCTCCTCCGTTTGACAATCGCTCACGTTTACCGACTTGGTGTTGCGTAAACAGGTGACGTTTAAGAAGTGGGTGCTGCAGCACCGGCTCCACCACCGCTTCATGGAGACCGACGCCGATCCGCACAACAGCAAGCGCGGCTTCTTCTTCTCCCACATCGGCTGGCTCATGGTGGACAAGACGCCCGAGGCCAGCAAGCGCATCAAGGAGATCGACCTGAGCGACATGAACGCCGATCCGGTCATTCGATTCTGCGACAAGTGAGGCCTGATCCACGATTTCCTAAATTATTTTGTAATAAAGGCAATGTGTAATGTTGGCTTCTTCTTTTTTTTGTCGATGCAGAAACTTCTTTGTCCTCGCGATACTCGTGCAGGTGTTCTCGGTCCTGGTGCCGGTTTACTGCTGGAACGAGGAGTGGCACTATGCCATAACGTCGCAGTTCATTCGCTACGCCTACACCCTTAACGCCATGTTCTCCATCAACAGCATAGCTCATACCTACGGTAACCGACCCTACGACAAGTGAGTTTAACCAAGATACATATATTTCTGCTTGTGGCATACATCTGTTTGTTATGGCTCATAACGCAACATTGCCCTCTTTTTTTTTTACAGAAACATCGCGCCGGTGGAGAACCGATGGGCTTCCTACGTGTCGTTTGGCGAGGGCTGGCACAACTATCACCACACCTTTCCCTGGGACTACCGAACCCCGGAAATCGGCGGACCCCGCTTCGACGTGATCGCCAATCTTATAACTCTCTTCAGCTACATCGGCTGGGCTTACGATCTAAAGAGGCCCTCGGCCGATCTCATCAAGAGGACCATGCACAGGAAAGGCGACGGCACTTTCATCACAAAGGAGACGTCTTAAACTCTTGATTTGCCAATGGGAGGAGCTGAGATAAGATTACGGGAGATTTGCAAGTGCATTGAACGTTGCTCGACTGATTATTCCTCATGCGTATACACTGCATTCACGTTAATGTTTAATTATAGTTTGCTGATTACAATGATACTGCTATCGACTATCGACTATTTATCCTATATTTATATATCGACTATCCGCACATAAATAAAATGTGGAAAAAGAAAAATTAATTTTTTTAAACTTTCTTCTTTTTTTGTTAACTTTGTTTTTACTTTTTTTTTAAATGTATATTCATTGTTTTAATTTAATGGCTGATATGGTTGGTTGTATTTTTATTTTAATCTTAGAGTATACTTGTTAATTGCTGTATCATGTGTAAGAGTAATAAAATACAAATAATGTTTAATAAAATTAAATTACTTTTCAATTTTGTTTTCGAACAAATTTTGAGATTGACAGTCTTTACTTTTTCTGTGTCGGAAAAAAATCAGAGGAGCAAGAATATTTATTAACAATTTAAAAAAAATTGTGTTGGTTGAAAAAAAAAGGTTTTTGTTTGTTGAATCGAGTAAAGAAAGAGTTTTAAGCGACGAGTACAATTACGTATGGACTAAGAAATCGTGTTATTCGCAATAGCACGGCTATTATCTTAAAATTGCAGTTTAATAAATAACGAACGGTAAGAGGTTTGAGCTACATTTTGGGATACAGCTTAAAAAAGCTTTAGCTTGATAGCTATGAATAAACGTGATATACGTATTTGTCAGAAACGTCACGGATTCCCAAACAATAGATATAATTGTGGAGATACGTTTCATAAACCAATCGTGGAAAAAAATATTTTTAACAGTTTTTTTCCTTTTTTTACGGTTTTTATTTGGTACGTTTTACACAAAATTTATCTTAACGTTAATTGTGTTAAATCATTCTACAGTAACTTACCTTTTAAGATGAATTAATTTAGTGCAATGAGGTCTTAAAGTGCATAAATACTATTTTAAATGCATCTTCTAATGTCTTAAAGAAGCCGCAAGAGTCATATAGGAAACTGACGTTTTAATTATCTAAAAAAATTTTTGTTCAATCAATTATTACAAAATATAATTGCATCATAAACGTGCATGATGAATACTTACACATCCGTAGTTAAAGAAATTCATAACATATAATCCTCCGGCCGTAATGTTAGACTTTTTCATGCACCGCGTCATCATAATGTGCAATACGGTTTTCGATCTTTTCGATAATTTATACCAATCCGACATGCATCTGCGAAATAATTAATGTTCATCATTTGTTTTGTGCCAAGTGTACTTGTACGAATAATATGGAAAACACCTACAAGCACAAAAATAAATCGTCCTGCTCGTCTGATATTAATTGCCCTGGCCAGTTTATGTAAAACAAATAAATTATCGAACCAATCATTAGTACAGAAATCCTTATTGACTCAAGAAAGTAATCTTTATTTTCTAAAATCTGCAAATCGGGATACGTTAGGAAACTGTTGAAACGAAAATATTCGTCTGTCTTATACTCGATTCTTACTGGTATTATCAAGATAGCGAGGAATAAGACATTATGCGCAATAGCGAGCGCAAAGGCAAAGCTGTACGAAGCTTCGACTAGACTTATATCTCTGTAACAATAAGATGCAATTTTTATTTATGATCAAGTTTATGTTAATATTCATTTTTGTTAACATTTGTTGAAAAAAACATCAGTGTTTTTTTTACTATTTTATATGTATTTGCTTAACTCGAAACAATCCTGATGTAATTTAGCTGCCTGAATGAGAATATCGTAAGATAGATCTTTTTCGATATTGTACGGTTTGTGAGCCATTCTTATTCGGTGTCTTAAAACAGATATTTTATATCATTATTTCTTTTTTCTTTTAATTTGTATATAGAATTTTGTTAATAATAAAATAAAGTAATTAATTATTGAAATTTACTTGACTATGTTTAGTGATGATGCATTTTGTTGAATTACAGCTGCGTATATTGTATTGATCGTTATGTAGGTCAAACTAATGCAGAGACCTAGGAAGCTGTACGTTGCAAAACATTCCCAATAGTAAACGTTGGGATCGTACAGAAACGTGCTTTTCACTAACAATAATCTCTGTCGAGGCTCGTTCAATGGAACAATTAGATCTAAAATTACGGGTAGCAGTACCAAAAAACAAAAGAGTGTTTGCGTGGATGTTGTTACCACTAAAACGTCAAAAAGTGCCTTTACAAGTTTTGTTAATTACAAAAAAAATTTGTTAATTAAAAAAAAAATGCATAGAGTACCCGTGAAAAAAATAGATTTATTGAAACCAATTTGAGCATGTGTCAATATAATATCCTTTTCGTCTGGATCAGTGATAACAATCCAATTTTGTGCCACTTTTTCAAATAATTGACGAATCTAAATAAAAAAAGGAATAAACGGTACAAAGAAAAGATGCTTCAGACAAAAATTATTATCATTATCAATGGATACTGCGCGATTGGTACTTTTTTTTCATTGAGCATCAATAAAGTGTAGGACAGGGCTGCTCCTCCGAAGAATATTGCTCCACATGTACATTCGCTCCATGCGGATTTGTCGATACCATACGAGTCGATTGCGCCTACAATCTAAAGTTTAATTTAACCGACATAGCTACGAAATTGGGACTGCCGCGTATTTAGTTTTTTTTTTTAATATATTACTTACAAAAGGAATGGTCATAAGTGAATTGATGGATATCATAATAAATTTTTTCACTATCTTAAGCCAGCCGGAACCGTAAGGCCACAATCCTATGAAAATTAATAAATTTGTATTGATTTTGAAATATTTACTGGTAAAAACGTCATCGACTGTTTTGAAGATCATGGTGTTTTGTGCGGTGTACACTTTTATGTACTTCTTTGTTTTTTCAAAACAGTCAACTAAAATTCGATAAAGTCATATCGAAAACCCTTACTCTGTTTATTATTTATTCAAATACAGTTTTAAGAAAATAACTACAATTACGAAAAAAATGCGATTTCTTGAAATTGCTTTCTCGCCTCAATTTTCAGCAAGCCTGGTGTATAGTTTCTTAATACAACCTTCGTACAATTTTTTCAATAATTCGTGACGTTATTTTTTTTTCAACGACGTTGGCGACAGATCTTTTTTTAATTTGAAACATTTTCTTGAGTTTATTATTGCATTTTTGCATTTAGCAGGTAAAAGAAAACATGAATTTTAAAGTTTAAAGACGACCAGCAAGGAGAATTTGCTTGTGTGCTTTTCCAATTGCTCTCTCGTTTGATTTGATTGTAAGCGCAATTTGTGAATGACGGAATATAACGTAACTTTTCAATGATTATATTTACGTAAAGCAAACGTTTAAAAAGTAACCGTTACATAGAATTAAGCCTTGAAGAACTTAAATCTAAAAATTTTAGATTTAAAGGAAAAAGATTATAGATTTGTGTACATAAAACTCTATAAAAGAACATTATCTAACTATCGAGTTAATTGAGCTTAGGAACAAAGGCGCATGTGCAATTTCAACGGAAATAAGAAATGTTTGCCGTAATAGCACGCCTATATTATCTTAAAAGTGCATTTAAATAAATAACAACTATAGAAAATTTGAGGTTCTTTTAGGGGTATAGTTTGAAGAAGCTACAGTCATAAAAATGAACACACATTGGACGCTATCACGGTAAAGAAAGCAGTAAGGAGTATCGTGTCAGCCATGAATTTCGACATTCGATAAGAGATAAAGCAAAAGTGTTAAAATCTGATAAAATTCGAAATGACAAAAAATTAACTTCTGCACAGAATACCAAATTACAGGAAAGTTTATTATTTTGCTCGATTTATTAAGGCCAATAGAAGTACACCATATTTCGATATTACCATACACGACAAAAGATTAAAGAAAAAAAAAGAGATAGTTAATTACGTATAAAAAATTATAAATGCACAAAAAAAGCAGTGGCCTTGCATCGCTACTGGAATTGCCGGCCTGTCAAAGCCGCAAGCTGCAGCATCTGTTTTTTAATATTCGCGCTTGCTTATCTCTCGTTGCAGGTAAATGCACTTGATCAGCGTATTACGAGCAACCAGCTCAACGAGATGACGATGATTATTTTAAAGTGTCTTCTCGTCGGGCAATTTGATAATATTCCAATCAGGTTAACGGACACCGATTAAAGGTAACTCACAATCGTGAATATTTATATAAATACAAAAGTTTGCTAATCAACAATATTTTTTTTTATTATTTATCGATGAAACAAGACGACACTTTGAAAATTCGTTTTCCGAGAAACAAGATATAAAGGTCCGAAAAAAAGAACTCGGAGAGCAATTAATATGAAGAATGGTACAGGCAATCACTGCCTCGAACCTGTGCGCCCTTTAAATTCCAATGGACTAAACAAAGAGGTGGTCAAAGCCAAGCAGGCGGCCCGTAAAATTTTCCCCGGCACTCGAGAAAGAGAGAGAATTTCCAGTTTCCCAGCCAATCGACACGCCCGTCGTTTTACCTTCTTCTCTCTCTCTTTTTTTTCTTCTTTTTCTTCTTTCCCCGTATATAAACGTCAATGTGTGGAAACCTTTCGTTCTGGGCGCGTCGAACCGGCATTTCTCACCCTCGTCTTTACCTGTTCCGCACATACCAGTGGAAAAATACCGGCTTCCTCGTCCGACGAAGAGAGAGAGATCTAGTTTATCCAGCAGCGCAGGCAAGACCTGATCTTCGTCTCTCCTGAGAAATGAGATTCTCGGATACTGATTAGCCGTGGAACCATACTCGACAAATATTTCACATGATATTCAATATTGCGAAAAACCCTTGTATCCCATTTTCGCTTTGTAATTCAACTGAAAAATCATAAAACGCAATTTTACATCCAAATGCGTTGAAAAAATCAGCAAAAACACGTTGCAACTCGTGCATTTGCCGGTATTCGCAAAAAAAACCATCCAGCATCAAACTGCGCGTCTGTAAGGTACGTTAGAGGGCAAAAATTTAAAAGCCAGCCGTACAAAGGGTGTCTCGAATGGGGCGAGAGCAGGCTCAAGGGGTCGCGCAGGGAGAGAGAGAGACTCGTTTCCCGGCGTTCAACTTTCTCAAAACGGCGGATCCTTTGTCACGCACACACAGTCACACACATACGCCGAGTCTCTTAAGAACGAGCGTTCATCTGCTCTCTCTCTCTCTCTCTCGGAGGTATACGCAGGGAAAGACGAGGGGTTCGCGAGGGCATTTAAAAGTCCCAACGAATTTTTCAGGTGCCGACTACCCCTCGATGCGCGTCTTCTTCTTTCTCTCCCCCTCTCTCCGATCCTCTCTTCCACCACGTCATCTTTCCTCGTTCTTTCGGCATTGTGCTCCTGCGGCCGGTATAGCCTCGGTTCGGTCCTTTTAAACCGTCGTTGGCCTTTAAATCTAACGCCCGTGAACTTGGACTGTACGAGATTTTTGCGTTTTCGTTTCAAGGATTAGACTGCCAACCCCCCCTCTCCTCTGCCAATTGCTTGATTAACGGATTAACCAATGATCGATGGTATTTTTGCATTGGGTATACTTACAATAAGATCGTTTGTTGGAGCGTCGATGGCTGTTTTTCGTTTATCAAAGCGTGGGTGCGAGAGAGTGCGTCGAGAGGCAATTCTGGCGGGAAGCGCGCGCGCGCGTCTCGACGGCGCGTGCCGCTGTATGCGCGAGAGAGCTCGCTTTCGTATATAGATAGTCGCGTATACCAAATGGACAAGTTTCTTGTCCAAGCGCGCTTTTTCGTCTTTCGTTTATATGGGGCTTTCTAATTGAGTGCGTTGTTACTTGGATAGGTTGTTGTTGTATTTAGGACGACGTAATTGAAGCTTCTTTTTTTTCAGGGGTAATGAGGATATGTTGGATATGCGGTGGAGAACAAGAAATAGTTGAAGAATGAGAAATTGCTTTTCTATAGTTTTAGTAATCTTTGTAATCGGTTAACGGGATTTATAATGGCAACTATAATAATTATATAATGCATTTGCGCGCTTATTATCAACAAAAGTTAATCCCGCTTTTTTTAAGAACGTGTACTTGAGATCATTGATAAGCACACACACACACTAGTTTGAGTGAGGGTTCAACAATTTAGTATCGGTTTACAAAGATGAACATTAATTGAATCACAAGTATAAAAACAATATCCATTACAAACTGTCATACGAATACTAAAAATTTTCAAGAAACAGCGCCTTTCGCTTACCGGCAAAACTATACAGATTTGCCGAGGCAGACACGCAGACACCGGCAATCGGTAAGACGTCGCCGGGCATTGTTAAATTATTCACGACGCATCACCGAGGACCAACGAATGAGAAAAAAAATCCGCGTTAATCGATGGACAAAAAACTTGTCCACTTCATTAAGAAGCGTACAGCGTGCAAAAATCCACGCGGCATTAGGCACACCATTATAGCGCGCGAAATATTTCCCGCCACGAAGACCGCGCTTCTCTGCGCGCGTGTGTCATCATCATCGGCGCGCGGACGAAAATAATGCGATTATACACGCGTTAGTTGAACCGCCGAAATTTAAAAGTAGTTTTTTTAATATCGTATTGTTGAAATTTTTTAATATTTTTTTTATTTAATAAATAAATAGATATGTACCTGCTTGCTGTTTTGTAGCGTTTGATAAGGCCTCGGAATGGATATATGGTTCAAGGGAAGTCTTGAGGGCTGCTTGGATCGAGCAATTCCCTAACTATTTTTGCATTGATTTTGTATGCAGTTAATTACTTTACCTAGCCATTGACCAACTTTACCAAATTGTCACTATAAAATTTAATTTGACGAATTTTAACATATTAATAAATTAAAAAGGTCGATCCGATGCAATTAGTATAAATAGGTATATAATAAAAGTGCTTAGCAATAGGCGACTTTTAGAGGACAGAGTATTTGCATAATGCCCAATCCGGGGAAACTCATAAAATCCAAAGCCTCGAAATCCCTAAATTTGCATGTGTTTTAACTCTCAGGTACCCAAAAATGACCTGCCATTCACAAGCAACATCTCATTAATCTCCCAAACTAAAGCGTAACTTAATCCAAACGGAAACGTGTCAAAAGCCCACATCTCACGTGCAAATCCCACCCACCCCCCACGGATTATCCGAAGTAGGTATTCGTCTTCCACCCTGTATCTACAGAGTGCGAATGCAGCCCAAACCTACATGCCCCAATAGTAAAGTCCACACTGGCTTTTCCCAACGGCGCGCGTAACCTTCCCGCCTGAGCATACGTGGCACAGTAGTATAAATGCGCGCGCGATATATGTCCAACCCATATATACACACCTGTGGAACGAGCGCGCGCGCGAACGCTCCCCCCCGCGTGGCTCGCGTCACTCTTCTCGACGTGTATATAAGCTAAATAAAAAAAAAACACCTAAAAAAAAGGAACATCGGCGGATCGAGGGGGAGAGAAACAATTGCCGGTCAGTGTCCATCCCCCCGCATAGCAAGAGCGCGCCAACGCTGTGTTTCACGTGAAAGTAAAACGGACGAGCAGCGCGACGGCCGTTTTACTTGTATACACGCATATATACACACGGGTCACTGTATTAGAGGGGGCGAGCGAGCATCGGAGCGCGCGCGCTATTTACGCGCGCGTACATTTCCCGCGCGCGCTCTCTTCCCCCCTGTGCGTCTCTCTCCCTCGAGCAGAGTAGCTCCGTGCGCCGAAAAGTGAGAGAGAAAGACTGACTCTGACTGCGTGCCAGCGGTCCCCGCGCGCAGCTGGCAATCTTCCCTCTCGCTCGCTCTTTCGCGCGCGCTTCTCGAGTGAGCAGGAGCGTCGGAGTTTCGAGCGCCACACACAGCAGGACGGAAACAAACGAGAGCGAGAGAGCGAGAGCGACGTCGTGTCATCCCGTGTGCGAGGGATCAGCTGAGCACCAGCTGTGCTCCAGCGCGCCTCGGCCAATCGGCGCGCTCGCTTTCGGGCCCCCTCTCTCCCCCTCGTTGCCGCTCTGGCCCCTCCTTCACCTCGCCCCCTTCCGAAGCGCCGCTCCTTTTCGTTGAAGGGGCCCGACGAAACGTCGTCGTCGTCGTCGTCGTCACAGGCGTCGTCGTCGCCGCACGCCAGAGAGAGCGAGAGACTCCTCTCGCATCGCACGCAGAGCCGAGAGAGCGACGAGCTCGGCCGATTGCGTTTGCTGGACGGCTGCTGCTGCTGCTTGTTGTGTGTTAACTAGTAACGACGTTATATGCGTGTACGTTTGCTTTTTTGTTTTCTCTATCGGAGAAATACTCTGTCGGAGTGATCCGGCTGTAGGAAAGTGCCGGGAAAGTGGATCATAGACTCACGGAGAGTAGTAACGCGTGGCCCAGGAGTTTCGGAGCAGCTGCAGTTCGTTAACGCCGAGGTACACTTGTATACAGTGCGGGGGGACCAGTTGTGCGCGCGTTTGCGGGGCAACAGGCTGCGCTCGGCGGCGTGGCGTCGCTCCCCCCAAAAAGTGCCCCCTGCTCCCCGAGCAGAGAGAGAGAAAAGTGTGCCCCCGGGGCCTTAGTGTGTTGGTGCGCGGACACTTTCTGCAGCCTGCCGGATGGTTAAGGTTGCAAGGCCCAGCCGGAAGTGAGTTTCAACGAGTTGCCGATAATTTTTCAGTTAGGAAAAGCCGAGTTTTCCCGGGGATACGGAGAGGGCCCGTTGGCCAGCAGTGTCAGAGGATCTCGGTGAGTGCGCGAGTGTTGGCTGGTTGAGAAGGTCGAAGGGCCCCAGGAGAAGGTCGAAAGGGGCGTGGATCGGTGCCGGTTGGCCAGGGGCCGAGGAAAACTTGGAAAATCCGGCTGCCGGCGTCCGAGGTTATGCGGGAAATATAGAGGGCGCGAGCGTGGCCCGAGAGAGCTCTGCGGCGGCGGCGGCGGCATCAGAGAGCCGCTCTAGCGCGCGCCACACGTACACAGAGAGCCAGCCGTGCCGAGCGGGGGTAGCTTTTCGCGCGCACTTCTCCCGCGCTCTCTCCTGCAGGCCGGAGGCGCGCCGCGCGCGCTATATACCCGCCTCGGCTCTCTTACTTTATATATACCAGCGCCACGAATCTCGCGGCTTTTCGTCTTGGCGCTAATAGAGACTCTCCCCCTCCTCCCCCTGGGCATTGCCAGGTCATCCGACTTTTCCACGACTGGGCCCAACGATCTCCCAGGTCCATTGCGGACTTATTGCGAGCCAGGAGACTCCAAGTGCCCGGAGTTTGAGCCGGAAGCGGAATCGCTGCTTGAGGCCCCCTCGGACCTCCTGTCGTCACCGCAGAGTCTCTCTCTCTCTCGCTCTCTGCATTATGGCGCTCGTCTGAGAGCCAGCAATCGGGCTAGAAGTGCCCGTGGCACCCGGACGAGCACAGCTGCCTCCAGCCCAGACTCCGCAAGTCCTCGGGACCGAGGTTGCAAGCTGAAAAACGAGCCAAAGACCAGACGCAACAGGCAACATGCCGCAGACGAGGTGAGCAAGAGTTCCGATTTTTTTTCATTTTCCTCGGGTTTTCCGGGCTATTTTCCGGCTGCCGCTGGATTTTCTGGAAACCGCAGATGTTTCCGAAACGTCTCCAGGAGATTTGACTCGGATACGAGCTGAAGCCTCCGAGTTGTGCCGCTTTTTTTGGAGGGGCTGGTGAGGTTGTGGCATGGCTGCATGGTTGGCAAAGTTTTTTCAGGTTTTACCGGCTTCTACGCTAGGCAATCGACTTTTTTTAGGCTTGGTGGAAAGATTATGGTTTAGGGAATAGATATGGTGAGTTTTGAGAAAATTGGGCTTGGTTTGAGGTAGATTTTCCAGTTCCAGCTTGGAGTGTGCCGATGAGCACATGTGGCCTCATCTTCAAGTGGTTATTGAAGGAAGTCTAATTATTTATTTTCACTATTTACAGGCTTTATTTTTTAAAATATAATCACTTATGCAATAAAGATGTTTTTTGTAAAATTTAGTCAATGTAGATTTAGTCTTAGTTCATAATTGTAGGTCATATTGCAAGCAGGTCTATCGAGGAAGTCAGGTAAAACCAGTTGTATATGTGATAAATGCATCTCAAAGGATATATTATTGCATTAACAACTCCATGATCGTTACAATTATTGTTCTTCTAAAAAGCCAAAAAAAATTTATAACTTTTCTTGCAATATTTATATATTTTTTTAACAAATTTATTCTTGTAGTACATTTTTTAATGTAGGATCAATATTTTGTTCTACTTAATATTTATTTGCTTTAAAAACAATTTTTTAATATTTACCTTAATAATCATTTATTGTAGAAATATTATTTATATAACTTGCAATAATTTCTAACCTTTATGGACAAATTATAAGGACAAATTTGGACAAGTTTCATAGTAGCTAATAGTTTAATTTCCTTTTTGTAAATAATACAGCAGTTAGTATATTATGAATTATGACATCTTTACCTTTTTACAGTAGATAAAGTAACACATAAGTTATAAATTGTTAACATTTTTTCAACATGTTTATAACTTTGTATAATTTAAAAAAACAGTTCAAAATCTAATTCTGTTTTGAGCTACTTTTATTGAAAGCTTGAGTTTTATAAATAGTATTAAAAATACTTTTAATTATTAAAATAAGTATAGTATAAAAATATATTAAAGTAATTTGTATTTTTCTTTACTATTAAGTATAAAAATTTATTCTATCAAAAATTGTTATTAATATATAATTTTGTTGAATAATTCTAAAAATATATTATTTGTAAAATACAGCTTTGCATAATATTTATGTATGTAGATTATACAAGTACTATAATTAATATATAATAATTTTATTGAATATATTTGAGCAAGAGTTAAATTACTTTGAATTTTTTAAATACCATATGTAACTGGTAAGTAATAAAAAATACAACATTTTTTGTTTCAGTGTAAAAGGAAAGCAAACAAAACTTCATGTACAAAATGGCAAAGCCCTTGGCCTTAAGCGTAAAAGGAAAGCCACTGACATTGCAGAAGATTCTGAAAACATCTACCCTGCTAACAAAATCCCTGCAGTGGCATCTAATGTTACTTACCCAGACTCCTGTGAACTTGTGAGTCCACCCAGTGTACCATACACACCACAGCCTTCAACTTCACCTCTTAAAGAGCAGCAAGAGCCAGCAACATGGTCAGAGCTAAGGACATCCACATGTTTCCTGACACCCTCTGCTTCTCACAGTGAAAACAAGTCTACACCATTGCCTTCGTTACCATGGGCAGACGAAACACAAGTTTGGTCAATCATGTGCCTGGGAGATCAAAAATCTGTCACACAAAGGGATCCCCAGATGTTTCAAAGGCATCCAACACTTCAACCAAGGATGAGGGCAATTTTATTAGATTGGTTGATTGAGGTCTGTGAAGTATACAAACTACACAGGGAAACTTATTATTTGGCTATGGACTACATTGACAGGTACCTCTCAACACATCACAATGTGCCCAAGAATCAGCTTCAACTTATTGGTATCACATGTTTATTCATAGCTGCTAAGGTAATTTTTATTTATATTGATTAATTATTTATTTGTTATACTAATCGTCCTACCTAAAGCTCAACCTAACTTGTTTGTAACGTAAATAATTGAAAAATACTTTTTTAAACTTTTATTAATTTTTTATTTTTTTAATTAAAAATTTTGATTATTTTCATACAGGTTGAAGAAATTTATCCACCAAAGATTGCAGAATTTGCATATGTGACTGATGGTGCTTGTACAGAAGATGAAATTTTAGGCAAAGAACTAATTGTTCTAAAAGGACTTGGCTGGAATTTATCCCCTGTTACAGCACCAGGTTGGCTAAACGTTTATATGCAGGTGGAGTCAGGAGATTGGTCCCGGCCCAATACTTTTATCTATCCCCAATATGGTGGCCTACAGTATTCACAAGCTGCACAGCTCTTAGATTTAGCAACACTTGATGAAGGAAGTCTAAAATTTTCATACAGTCACTTGGCAGCATCTGCTATTTATCATACACAGGTAAAAATTATATATGACTACAATTTATGTTTGGTTAGTACACTTAAACTATTACCATAAATTTTTACACATCTAAACATGTATTTCTTCTCTTTTACCTTTTATTTAAAGATGATCTGTGTCATAAACATTTAATATCAGTGATAATTTTTTTTATATTCCTCAGTTTATACATTTGACAAATTATTATTTTTAGTTAAAAAGCTTTGAAAAAATAGTCTTAAACAGTAGCATTATCTTATCAAAAATTCAAATTCACACACTCAAAATGGCGCTTAGGAATTAAATCTCGATCGTTTAACGCGCCATTTTGTACATTTAAAAGTATGAAATTAAAATATCTTATAAAATTAAAACATTTTTATTTCAATTACAAACAACAAGTGTTCTTTATCGTTTATTTGTATGTTTATAAATCATTCAACAAAATTTTAAAATACAGTATTTTAAGGTTGTTAATTTTCAAATATAAAAATAATATAAATTGTTCTATTTAGTAACTTTGTGTTTTAACATAAACATAATCAAGTTACCTTGAAAAAATATGAATATTCTACAAACTAATGAAAGTTTATTGACCTATATTTTTACTCCATTTTAAAAACATCAATTACTATCACTTATGAAGCACTAGTTTATTAGGTTTATCATTAAATAAACTATCAAGGATCATACTTTTTTTATTACTACTATAAAAAAAAAAAAATTTTAAATAATTTTTTATAAAAACTTGACTTGAAATTTTACAACATGTATATTTATAAACAATTCGAATTGAATATAAATGATTTTGTTTTTAATTTTACGGTATCAAAAATCTATTACACTAAAATAATTCTCAAAATTAGAAAAAAAAGTATATATTTAAACCATTTTTAATCGAAATAACCGCTAACCCAATGTACCGTAATTCTACGCGTAGAGCACGTCTGACCATACGCGCCAGTATTCTACTGATTTAGCTGTTGCTTAACATGTGTTTCTCCGAGACACATTTCGTCCGTTATAATTGCACTGAAATATTATTTTTTAATGTAATAATGAATAGGCAAAGCTGGCAAAACCTAACTCAAACCAATGCGACATTTTTTTTTTAAATTCTAAATATTATATGCGTAAAAAATACGTCTTAACTTCGGAAACCGCTTCAGCTGATAAGGAAAGCATGGAAGTGTCAATAACGCATGCTCTCGACATTTTTTGGTAAGAGATTTTGGTTTTAACGATAAGTGTCAGGGTCGAGTAAAATTTTTTTTCGTTTTATCATTACTTGTTAAAATAGAATTTGTCAATAATTTCAATTAACTAACAATTGATACAACATTTAAAATTATATAAGAGCAAACTACTTCAAAATATTTTTAAGGAACTCATTTTACAGCGTCCATAGTTAACTAAACGTAATTTTTTTTTATTTAAATAAGCATAAAAAACGGGATTATAGATTTTGGGGTCACTCTAGATCAAAATTACTACATCATCTACGAGTCAAATTCAAAATGGCGAATTTTACACGTCGATCTTAAACTTCAAAGTTTTTAAACTGGTTTCTAAAACTGGTTATGGATTGTCACTTCATCTTTATAAGAACTAATACTGTTACTTAAAAACTTCACTTTTTATTATACTTTCTATAATTTAAATGAAGACGTAATAAATTAGGAGTATTTCAATTTTTTAAAAGTCAATTAAAATTTGATTTACTTTACCGAATAATAACATTAATTTACACCAACAATTAATAAAATATTACATTAATTGGCTAAATAAACTAACGCAATTGTTTCGTGTTTCAGGGCAGGGAAACGGCACTGCGAGTGTCGCGACTAACGTGGGAGCAGCTTGGTCCATGCGCCAAATGGTTGAATGCATTCGCGGTAACGGTAGCGGAGGAGCGAGCCCAGCAGATGCTGCGATCGACCGTACCAGCCGTTGACGCAAGCTGTGCCGCATCGGGACTGCGCGCGAGCGTGCCCAACATCGTGGTCGACGAGTCTCACCGTATTCAGACCCACGTGATCGACCTGGAGATGCTGGAGCTCGCCCAGCAGCGGCAGTCCTTGCTGCTCGCCGACTGCCTCGATCTTGAGGGTATCCTAGACTCGGCAGCAAGTAGTCCAGCTGACATCCAAAGTCAGAGTGGCCTGCTCACTCCACCATCGAGCATCCAGAAGAACTCGCCTACGCCGCCACGGTTGCCGGCACAGCTCGAGCCATACACGTAGGCAAACCCGAGCACCATGTCTGACACGCGAAGAGAAATGGCATTGTTATTATTTTTTTTTAATTTTTTTTTTTTTAACACAGCCGAAAGAAAAGCCTAAACTTGGGCTATTTCTTTTTGTTTCTACCTAGTCAAAAAAGAGGATGCTTCTCGTTACTTGACGCGCAAAACTCGAACGGTTTTCGATTCGACGATTACTGATCTTTAGAGAAGTAGCACAACAACTCATGTTCGTGTTTGTATCTTCGCGATATGTAGACAGTTTTACTGAGTCATTTCTCTTTGCGGATACATTACAAACGATAAGACGATCTTACGTTATTATTTTTTTTTAATTTATTTGAAAAAAAAGTTATATCATAAAATAGGTGCTGGAGCAGTAGCATTGGTATCTAATAATATGCAAGAACACCAGAACTAGAATTTTAGTATTTTTAGTGTAAAAATGAAATTTGATAGACCAATCTTACAGAAAAGCATGCAATTATTATTGAAGCGGGTTACGCTTGCGTTGAAAGCTACCGTATTTAGGTATCTTTTAATTTGCAAATACAAGATAATTATGTAAATAATTGCTTTATTTAATCTGATACTACTAGATAAATTCACACAAGAATTCAGTGCCTTCTGATGATGCGAGTATGCACAATAACTGCTCTATGAATTTTATATAAATCATATACACACGTTTTAAAAATAATTTTTGATAAAATTATTTGTATAGTCGGAAAATTAAATGATTTATTTTTCACGTAAGCTTTCATCCGTTAAATGAAGCTTCGATTCTTTGGCAATTTATATTTAACATTAACTGTGAAAGCATTTAGTTTTAAAAAAAAATAATTACTATTTGGCGTGACTACGAATGAAAATTACCGTTGAAACTTGTAAATAATTATTCTTACAAACGAACTTTTGATAACTTTGAAAGAGACAGATTTTGTCTATTTATTTTATAAATCTATATAAATATTTGATCAATTTTATACATTTTTTTCCAGTACAATATTTCTTTACAATAATAAACTTTTAATATATAAGAATGAATTTATTTACCACGTAAAAACTATTTTTTCAAATTTTCTAATTTAGCGCATACAGATCGTCAATAAACTATTCAAAACAACGATACAATGAATAAACAAAGTTTGTCTGTTTCAAAGTTTAAACTATTAGTTGTGCCTTTTCCTTACCTTCAATGTCCTAGCGTATCGGACGTACACATAAATAAAAAAGGCTTTCCGTGTTTTCAGAGAGAACCTTGATATTAAAAAAAAAAGTAATTATAGTAGCTAATATAAAAATTAAAAATGAACTGAATGATAAATAAACTGACTATATTTACATTTAACTTATTCGATTCATGTTTGGTGTCGGAATATAACTAGAAAAAAAAATTTATGCAAATAAAGTTAGAAATTTAAAAAAACATACGTAGGTAAAGCAAGCTGCGTTTAACAAATACACTTCCTGTACATAGAGAATACAATAATTGCTTGGTATACACTTAGATAATAATAGCAATTAATGTAAAGTCATATTGCGTATGCTTCTGTGAAGTGCGACAAAATAAATAAAAAAAAAAGAAACGCTTAATTAATTTATGTGCGACGGTGTAATCGCACAGTTCTGTGATTGGACGAGCGAAACGCCAGTGAAGCGAATAAGCGTGCCGTGCCTTATTGACTTGATAAAGCGAGTTTTTGTCACGGAGTTTTAGGCTTCTGTTCGTCCTTCCCCAAGGACTGACAAAAATGTATAAAATAACAAAAAAAAACTTTGAATGTAAAAAAAATATTAAAAAGCAACTAAATATATATTATTTTTTTTTATAACGAAAAAAAGTGCCTATCACCACTGGTGCACTTATGCATAGATTGTTTTTATCTAATGGATGCGAGTGGAAGAAAAACATTATTGTGAATAGTATTTTTTTCTTTAATTCTTTATTTTATATAATAATGCGCTTTAATTCTTTTAAAACGCAGGACGCGGCGTTACATGAGAAACGAACGAAGGAAGAGCGGATGCGTCGTCTCTCTTCGCTTTATGTAAATAGTATGAAAGAAAAAAATTCAACGAGGATATCGTTCCAGTGTGAACGTATGGTGCGAGAAGAAACGAAGGAATGAAAGCCGAGATGCGCGTACGAGTTGCGAAGACAAATGGGAACACTTTTGAGTTGCGCGTGAATGTGTGCGATTCTAGACTCTTCCAGACTAGACTACTAAACCTTCCTTAGGAGAGATTGACAATATATAGACAGATTTAATGGTGAATAATTATAAAACAAAAAAACAAAAAAAATTATAAATATATATATAAATATATTTTCCTCCCTTTTATAATACAATCATTGTAAAAACGAATTTACGTTTTGAAAAGTGTACAATAAATAAAGACATGAAATAAAAAAAAAGATTGTTCAAATTCAACCCACTATCCTACCCGCTACCGTCCACCATCATACACTGTACTCCAATGCCTTAGTCAATTTGAATTCAAATTTGTTTGCCGCTGAAACGCTCCTTACCAACCGTGGCAGCGCAGAGGTCGCTGTTCGCAGGGAAAATTCAAACGCCGGCGAGCGATTGGCCGAGCAGGACGCCACAGCCCCTGAAATTCGAAGTTGGGTGTCAAACGGTCGGCGGCGGTGGCGTCCGTTGGAAGAAGTCGCGTGAGCCAGCGAGAGTGCCACAGAAGGGAGAAAAGAAAAAGCGTGGCTCGCTCGTGTGTCCGGGATATTGGTGGAGCAGGCTTATGGTTTTCGCTGTTATTCGATACGCGAAACCGTTTCCCAATCGGCCAGTGTTAGTGCGGCGTGTTGTGTGACTTGGATTTCGGTGTTCATAATTGGCAAACTCTGAATACACATCGTCTGAAGAAGGTGCTCGCGGATATCTCGAGGATGCACTGGTTACTCTGAGCGGAGAAGCCGTTTGACTAGTGTGTGTTGGTGCATCACTTTGCTACCCGGACTTTAGCGGAGTCTAGTTGTATCGGGATCGGGAAGCTGCGGGTACGGAGAATAGCTGAGCTCTCGTCGTGCATGGAGTCCAAGGAATCTGCCATGACGGCAGTGCTCGACGCTGGACTGCCGGACCAGGCGGCCGAACTCAAGGTGAGCATTTGCGAGGAATACGCGTTATTCGCGATTATTGATTCATTGCGTTTAAGAGCGACGTGTATGGAAAACTTGTGTCTTTTGTTTACATTCGTCTGCTTGTGTACGCTTGCAATTTTTTTTCCTTTTTAATTTTTTTTTTGCTTCGCTGGTGTGTTTCAACAAGTGATTTCGGAATTGTTGTTAATAATGTTTATTCAATAACCGACAGTTTACTGTTTGTTTATACGGCTGTGCATATTCGACAGCTAAGCATCATCTATGCTAGGAATTTCGAGATTAGTAAAAGGTTAATGTCAAGGTCAGGCAGTACAGAGTATAAACACCGCAGAGCAATTTCTTTGAATTCGCTTTCTGCTCGTGGTTATTTAAATGTTAGAAGTTTACCGACATCGGAATTGTTTAATCGACCTACAAATCGTTTCGACGGCCTTATCGATTAGGGAATGCAAAAATCTGGTAACGCTATTCTTAAAATTTCGCACACAGCTGAAATTCGCAGTGTCCCGTATAACCGTCGCATTTTTTCGAACCCTTATTCTCAGTCCTTTTCTTCCTGTGGGTATACAATACACGCACAGGATCAACCGTAAACATTCGAATTCAAAAAAGTGCTCGGTCGCCGTGACCGTCACACTTTTATTCCAGACGCAGCCTTCCAGAGTGTGTTTCTCCTCCTCCGCACCGCGGTCAATTTCTCTTTCTCCATCGCCTCGTCACATGGATACACACACACCCACGATATGCACCCCGCCACAACGTCTTCACACAGACGCCCCAGACACTCATACGCAGCGCCGCACGTGCGCAAGTCCATAGTTGGCTATATGCTCCATAACTCGTTTCTTCTCTGTCCAACTACACTTAAAATCCCAGCCTCTCTCTCTCTCTTTCTCACCGATGGAACAGACTCCATCTCTCCCTCTCTCGCGGCATGAGATAATAAGGTCCGAGAGCGGTACGTAGCAAGAGCGAGGCCGCACGTCTTTCTCCCTGCTCCCCCTCCCCTCTCTTGCCGTGTCTCTTTCTCTTGCGACCCCCGCTTCTTCACTCCGCGCGAGTCAGAAAGAGAGTGCAGCAGCGCGCCGCGGAAAACGCACACTGCGCGAGAGAAGGACGGCCCAGCAGCACACCTGACGCACGGCCGCCCTCCCGGCCCGGAAGCCGTCGTGACACACCGAGTCCTCTTTCCACCTCAAGGGCTTTCTCTCTCTCTCTCTTTTACCTCGAGAGACCCTTTTCTACCCGTCACAGACACAGGATCAATCGAGAAGGCTGTGTCGTGGACACTGGTGGAGACTGTTGGATTGGCTGGACGACGCGCCTACGACTCAGGTGATACATTAAGCGTCTCTCGTCATTAATATTGCCCTGCGATAAGTCTCGGCCATCCGGACGGTAGTTCGTGTGCTTGTAATCAGGTGAGAGGCGAGAGATCCGCGACCATCTGCGGCGACGAGGATCGCGCGAGGGGGAGTCTGGCATATGCTGGAGAGAGCGGTCGATGCACTTTTGAGGTTATAGTTGACAGTGTACGCTTGAGAGAGAAAGAGAGCCTGCTGCTGCTCCTGCTGTTTTTGGTGCGTAGTGAGGCTGGATTATAATCGTTTATTACGACACACACCTGCATCGGTGACTTGGATTGTTGTGAGACGTGAGTCGATTTCAATGAGAGAAAGAGAGAGGCCACTTGCATATTCCGGGCGTGTATTGATTTCGGATTATTTCGGTCCGATCGTCGCTTAGACGAGCATCTCAGAATCTGTGACGCTGTTATTTTCTTTCTCTCTTTGTTTGTCTAGTTTTCTTTCTTTCTTTTCTTTTTTGTGAGAAAAGTAGTAGTGCGGTGTCTTTGGAAAGCATTGCTCAATACCGGAATTTCGGGATTTGTGAAATCTGCGATTGGGTAAACTTGACATTGTTGTATACAATTAGTCTGTTTACATTGGCGTGTCGGTGTATGTGCCTATGTGCGTACATGTGTGTTTTACGTCCGAGTGCACTTTATGGTTTTGATTTGCTTGAATTTTTCACGAAGCCCATTGGTAATGTAACAATAAAAAAAGACATATGTCAATTGGTTTTGGTATGTGTCACTTGGTTCTTTGAATCACCATTGAGTCATCTAGCGATGCTTATCTATATTTAGAATATTCTATTTACCCAAGACGCTTGCATTTCATTCCCAGACTCTCGACTCAACCAAATTCTCGGCAATCTGTAGCAAAAAAAAAAAAGGATAGTTACAACGAAAAATTCGCTATTGGAGTCTCGTTATCTCGAAACAATCGCGAGTTTATTCAATTAAGAGGCCTACTTATAAAAAAAAATAATAAAACTCCCATGTTTCCTTTTAAGCTCACGGCTGATCATGAATAATACATAAGCACGCGAGATGCTGAATTTCATTCTTCTGCCCAACACACAGACGCACACGCCCATAACGTTCCATAAAACTCAGTCACGCTCTCTTCCACCTCCAAATCTTCAGCAAAACGTCAAGCCAAACGCCATCGTCTCGTGATCGTCCCAAATTTTCAGCAATTCGAGTAAAAACGTCCACGTAAGCCGGCTCGTGTTCTCTTGCCAGAAAAATCCTGGCAAATTTTGTCTTATCCGCAGACTATCAAGGTAAAAACAGCCCACACACACACACACACACACACACACACACACACACACACACACACACACACACAAAGACGTAACCTCCAGCCCGTTAATTTAAAGACGCTGGGCCTCTTTTTCGCCTCTCGCTCTCCAGGAGCGGCCTCGATTTTCTGCAGACTCGTTCCGGCCGCGTGTGACGCAGCGTCCTCAACCCTTTTCTCTCTCTCTCTCCCACCGGGCATATGTATATATACATATAATGCTCGTGTGTATACGCGCGCACGACGAGAGTTCGATCGCGCGAGCCGGCGCGCGCTCTCCGGCGGGTGTATTTTCGAATGACTCACGTTTTGTTCCCTCCTCTATATGCCGTCTTCGTTCCACTCGCGCGCGCCCCTATAGCACAGACTGTGTTGTTCGTCTGAGGATTTTCAATTCCGCTCTCGGGCTCTGATTAACTGCGATTGCACTCGAGGTTTTACGCGGAGACTCGACTCGCGATTCTTCGGGTTCGCATTATTATTATGCTTTCTTTTTTGCTTCGCTCCGCAGAATTTGTTTTATCTAATAGATACAAGTTTAGGCATAATGGCCGGCGAAGCAACTGTATATCGCGCTTTGTTCTGCGCGTTACAGTTAGTCGCGCGCGTGAGCCTACTGTATAGCTTCACTTTTTCTCTATCATTTAATATGCAAGCGCTTATGTATTATTTATTACGATTCCGACTTTGAATTAAAAAAACATAGCTTTGATGTTTAATTAAACGCGCGATTTCTATGTAATTAAGAGAATATTTTCAAAATTGTTCCAATGAATGCTATGTAATACAGCTTACACAATTTTTGATTTTCCAATTTTCCTTATAAAAAAACAATAGGTGTCAGATTTTTAAAAAATTAACCCGTATAGAAAAAAAAATGCAGATGCGCTGGCACAACTAGGCGACCCACGTATCTCGAGTGTGCGCGACGTGTCCAATTATTCGAGGATGGTTGGAAGCGCCAGCGCACACGTTGGCCATATAGCCGTGGTGCATAGGGCTTTCCCTCCCCTCCTTCTCTCCTCCTGCTCGCGAGTGGCGTGCATCGCTTTGTACGTGGCTCTCGTGGGGCACGCGCGTGAAGCGAGGCCAGCTTTGCGCTTTTGCGCGCAAACGAGCCTCTTCGACCCCGTTAAAGCGACAGCGGGGGCTGTCGACGGCCCCTACGGTCGATTCTCACTACCCACTTTACCCTTCCAATCCCGCCTCTTGATTTAGTAATTGTCGTATAACTGCGGTTTTACGCCTGGGAAGCGACGCGACTCTGTACCGCCACCCGTGCACTTCTCCTTCTCGGGGTGACTAACCCGAGAACTGCTTTCTTATTGATAGACGCCAAGATATGAGCGGTAATAAAGGTCTCTGTCTTATCGGCCAAATCTACTTTAATGGTATTGCCTTTAATTGAATTTTTTATAGTTTTTTTATTTTATTCCTTTGCTCTTCTTTTTATGTACATCGAAATTTGTAGGTTGAAACTTTTTAGGTCAAGCTCCTTTTTTTTATCATTTGAATAATTGATTTTTGAATTTTGATGTTAAAAACAAAACAGTTGCAAGCGCTAGAAACACTTTTGCATTGGCCTACCCCATTTTTTTTAAATTAGATATTAAGTACGATAGAATAGATCGATTCAAGCATCATTAGACAAACGACTTCTCAACTTCATTCGATACGTTCCTCATTAAATTATTAATTAAGTTTTCCATTATAATAACTTTGCGTAGCTTTCGAGACGCGATAAAATAATTCACAAATTATCATACAATTTTAATATTCCACTGCTTACATACTCCAATAAACACATTAAATTTCTTAAGTTCACTCTTATTGCAGCTATTAGCCAGACCGGGATAATATATCCTTAATTAATTCAACCATATATACACCTCAACATACCGCGGACACATTGTGTCCCCGACACGGCAACAAAGCAATTAGCATTTCCATAGAGCACACAATACACATCGGGCCCACAAGTAAAACTATTACAAGAGAAGTATGACCGCCGTACCGCCTTATCAATAGGCCTCGACGTTTCGAAATACCCACAGGTCTCTCTTTGGCCTCCGACAAGTCGCCGCAATGAAAAGCTCTCTCTCTCATTTCGCTCTCCAGTCAACCCATTGTCACCGAAAAGAAAAAAATAAAGAAAACGAGAGAGAACGAGCCAGAGACATATAGACGTGTCTCTTTGCGAGAGCGAGAGAGTCTATTTATAATTCAGTTCGTAAGGGGAAAAAATGGGCTTTGTGGTTGCCGGTAACGGGGCGCGGCGCGTATTTCCGGTGCACCTCCCTTCTTCACTTTTTTTTCATCCTCGCTCCCGCCCGACCGAGATCACGTATATATTTTGGGCCCTTCAAACATATCGGAAAGTATCTTCCTCGCGGAGTTACAAAGACACACTTGTATAGACAAGGTTATGGAGCTTTTTGCCCTGTGTGCTGTTGGCGAGGCTAGGTAGTGTAGAATTCATACTGGCTTTGAACTATACGCTTGATCAATCGTATAATATCGACTGCAAGCTCTTCTTATGGTTTTTAGTGATGCCCATCCACTCAAACGCTTCGTCTTTAAAAAGAAATCTAAAAATTCCCCTCACGAATACTAAAGCCGGTACCCACCCCTCCTATTCAAAACTAACCTTTCAATGAAAAAAAAAAGTTTTGCGGTCATCGCGCGCCTCTCCAGTCTACAATACAAAGTCAACGACTCATAACCGACTCGTCTCGCGTCTCGAAATTCCGCATCAGCTTCCGTTCACCCAAATAATTGCGCAAGTCCCGTCCGCAAGCTCCATAAATCCACCTCATCGCCCGTTCTGCTATAATGCATCAGCCCGACCGTACGTGTTCCCCGTTGCTAATATCGCTATTCGTAAATCACGAATCGCGTCGGCGTTTCTCTCTCCCTCTTTCATTCTCTGTTGCTAATCTACGTGAGCGGGGGCGATCCTCGCGGCATTATATCCCGGGCGCACGTGCAAGCGCTGCTCAAGAGTAGATGGAGGGAGAGAGGAGTAGGGGGGCGGGAGGAGGCGAGTAAACGGTAAGCGCGTCAGCTGCGGCGCGCGGCGCATACGGAACACACGACGACGGGCCCCGAAATCGTGCCGCGGCGTTTGGTAAAGAGAGTCAGTGCGCTGCCGAGCGCCGGCCTGACTGGCCGAACAGTCATGGGGAACTTTGTGCGCAAGGTAATGGCATTAGCAACATTCATTCATGGCGTTTTCAAGCTTTTAAGGGTTAGCCCGGGATTGCGTTGGAGAAGATCGGCTGGTGGGATTTGTTGAGGAAAGAGCTTTTTTTTTCGTTGGGAGCTTGTTACTGTTGACCGTGTGGTTTGTAGTGTTGATGAATTTGGTTACGTTTTAGTTATGTATAATTGTACCTGCTTGTTATTATTGTTGTTGTTGGTTATGTTATCGAGTGTCATCCAATAGTTATAGTGTTTTTAATAAATGGTAGTGAGATGAACGTGGATAAATTCAGTGAGAAGCGGATAACTGCATAGGGGTTTAATATCGATAGCTACACGGTGTATCAGTAAAACACAGACATAAGTACCAGTTTTTTTTAATTTTTGCTTTGATTTTTTTTCGGAAAACAACTTGTCTCGAAGAGTATGTTTCTCATTCAAGTGATATTTCCAGCTGTGAGTCACTGCGCGGAGTTTGGTGTAAAAGTTTGCGCCGTCGAAAATAGACTGTTTTAAGCTTTACGCCGAAAGTCAAATATTGTTTCAAAAATTTATGATTTTTAATGCTCCACTCGCCTGCTAATCGTGCGAATTTAACAATAAAAAGTCGCGTCTTTTGTTTGACTTCGAAGTATATAATCGGTTTGGCTTTAGACGAATCACCTGATAAAAAAATGGTGTACAAGTTGAGATTATCTCTGGTATCGATGAAAAATGATGTCAACATTTTTATCAGAGCTTACCGGCATTATAATTGAATATACATAGTACAAAGTTTAAATTTTCTCTCGTTAATTTTAATAGTTAAACAGTTAATCGCGAAGAATTGGATATTCATTTAATAAGATTATGGTATTTGATATCTTCATAAAGTGTGCCAAGACGTATCTTTTTACTGTTATTGGAGACAACCTTCTGCCTTAATATCAAATAATTAGTTACTCTACTTTTTCTTTACTTCATGCTCCATAAAATAGAAACAAATTCTAAATAACTGGTGCACTTTACGCTACTCATTTCTAATTAACAACAACAAAAATCTTGTATAATGCAACAATTATTTATACTATCCCCCAATTGTTATTAATAACATACATTCATAGAAACAACCCCAAACATTATTAACAATCTCCTAAAGAAAACAGTCTCACATTTAAACTTCACCTTGTCCAATACCTCGGCAAACAGTTCAAACCCTCATTAACGCACACGAACATTCACGTTTAAACGAGAAACCAATAAAGTGCCGCCCAGCGAAATCTCTCTCCCTCTCGCATCACCAAATCACCAGAATGACGCAGGCATCCGTCTGTCGTTCGATAACAAAAAGGCACCGCTACCGATCATCCTCGTCGTTCAATTTCCCCACTCTATATCCTCACTATACTCCTGCACTATATTTACCCATCATCCCCTACACTCCACATCACCCGCACAATCACATAAAGCACATCTAAACGATCGGCAGTCACGATCGAGCTTTCAGCTCCGACTGAACAGCTGGCATCCACAAATGTTATAATTAAAAACCGCGCGAGATCCGACTGACCACACGCACGAGCACACACACACGCTTACGAGCGTGTCAGCAGGAGGAGGGCGCCAATATCGCCAAGAGAGCGAGACGCGAGTCACATCGGCCGATCCCTCTCGGAATTGGAGCGGCCGGCAGTAGCCGAGCGGCGCTCGGTCAGCGCACGCTCTCCTCTTTTTATTGCGTTTTTTTTTTAATCCTCCCCTGGAGCTTTTCTATCGTCGCGAGATCACTCCCGGGCGCGCACCGGTCATGGATTTCCTCCATAAACTGCTGAACAAACCGCCGCCCAAGCCGGCTATTTGCAACCGATCGCCAGCGACTAAGCGCGAGGTAATATCCAGTAGGGGCTTAGAAGCAGCTTGTATGTGTATGGGTACACAAATTTGAGTGCGAGTATGTAACGTCGTGTATTCTTTTCTCCGTTTTCGACGAATGAGGTTTAGAGCTCGAGAAAAAGTGGCGCGGTGTTTGATCGATCGCCAGAGGATTGAGGTTCATACTGTATACTTCTTACGATTTTGTTTCTCGGTTTTTTCATCTTTCCGTATTTTCTTGTATTTTTCTGCTTTGAAACGTCGACGGCGAAATGTTCACATGCGCTCGTGGAAGTTTTTCAATTATTATGAAACATAATTTGACGAAAAAAAATCCTTTTGAAAGCTCCGAATTTGAAAAAATTACATACGCGACCTTCGACGAGCTATTTATAAGCTACAACGTAATAACAATTTACCATTAACCGACTCAGGCGCGCAGCCTCCCCCGAAAATCGACGCGTCAAAAGAGAACTGTAAGACATCGCAAAAAGAGTATAGACAAGTACATCATTCGTTGTTTTGACAGACGTCAGCCAAAGAGCTCCCACCACAGTCTCATTATTACCTATAGCGCTGTTCACGCCTCTCGCTATTATATTTATAGAAACTCTCTCTCTCTCTCTCCGTCTCAGTCGCGCTTGTGCCGCAACAATTTCACGTTCTCTACACTGAGAAAAGCATCTAATAAAAATTATTAAAAACCTAACAAAAATTACTATTTAAAATAATAATCTTGGTATATACTGTCATTCTGCTGAATT
>JAPYYQ010000780.1:0-49374 GCA_030522585.1 Anagyrus pseudococci | reverse complement strand
AGCCTTTCAGGATAAAAATATTCTTTTACATGCAAAATGGATCACATCAAACTTGCCGTTAAATATACCTTTTTTTAAAAAGGTAGTTTTTGTTTACAATATAACCGGGTAAATGAATTTCTCGTACGTCAGTTCCCTCTCTCTCTCTCCCTCGTACAATAACCGACACGACAAAAATGTCCATTAAGCAGAGGCAGCTGGAAATTCAAATAAACGTTCGATTAATAAAATTCAAATATATATATCTATATATATCCGTGGCGCTTAAACTTGGCGGCGCAGGAGACCGCAAAGTCCTGTTTTAGGTAGTTGTTCGCTTCGTCAGCGAGAACGCCCGGCGTAACCCCGGCCGCGCCGAAGCTTGGGAGCTTAAACTATTTTCGTCGAAAGTTTACCGTATGATCGCAATGCAAGCTCAAAGGATAGTTTCTATAAAATATATTTCCAGCGCGATGTTCGAGTGACTTTATTATCATGCCCCCCCCTGCTACCCTGCTTCGAGGGCAAAAGCTTGCCCTCCTCCCCTAATTCGACCTCCCTGCACGCATATAATTTTATTCCCGAAACAATTTCATAATTATGCCTCGCTTGAGATTCTCCCTATCTCTGCGACGATCCAATTACCAAAGAGACCAGTCAATACTTTGACCCCGTTTCGACACGATTCGAAAACCATGGTTTATCAACAAACTTATTCAAGTCCCTGAGACATTAGCAAAGTATCACCCGCAATTTACGACGAACCGCCAACATTCCTTATCCTATCCCCGTTAAATTTTCCATTCGCGCGTATAATTCCAGCGGCAAAAGAGAGGCGCGCTCTCACACATAAGCTCGGCTGTATCATACACAAAGTCACAAAGAGCTGTAGAAAATCACGAGAGAGCTCTGGCTCAGCGGGTACGTCGAAACTGGAGCGCGAGAGAAAGTGCGCGACGCGTCATCCCGAAATATCACGTCCAGCGAACCAAGTCCCCGGAGGTGCATATCATCGGGCGTCTCGCATATAACGCGCCCAAAAACCCCGCCCCGAAATTTCAATTCCGCCGGGCGTAGGACCATAAAAATTTATAATCTCCCGGTGATTTCCTAGCGAGCCCCCGCTGCTCATCCCTCTCTCGCGCCGTGTAATATCCAATGGGAAAGAGAAAGAGCGAGTATACTTAAACTCTCTCTGGCGTGGCCAAAGCTGGAACTCGCTCCATTTCTGCACTCTCGAAACGCGCATATTCCCGGGACGAACTGTGAAATATGGCTGAAAGCCACGTTTACCCTGACCCCTGCCTCATTTCCAGCAGACGACGCCGGGAGCCGAAGAGAGCGGCTGTTATCAACGCGTACGTAGAGAGAGAGAGAGCGCACTAGTCTCCCCGAATGTGCAACCTGTCGCGGTATTTCAATAAAAGCCCCGGCGGCTGCCCCCCTCCGGAGAAAGAGCGTTACGGTAGTAGCAGGCGAGAGAGAAAAGGGCCGCTACCAGCCGACTCACGTCCGAATCCCCGGGCGCACTTGCACGGAGCCAAAACGAGGGGCGGGGGCAAAAGAGATGGAGAGAGAGAGAGAGCTGAGTCTCGCGGGTGCGTCAGAATAGGAGGGGCCGTTGCCAGTCGTTCAGGGGGGATCCTTAGGGCTGCGGTCGACGAGAGAGGTGGAGAAGGACGAGAAGGAGCCGGAGGAGGGCTCGACTCTAGGAAACTCGAACCGACAGCCCGGCGCGGCCGAAAATTAATGTGTCGGACGCTCGAGCGATATCGATTGATCGGCTAGCAGAAGGAGGAGGGAGAAGGCTTTCCGCCTCTCTTTCTCTCTTGACCTCTCTCACTCGAGCTTTCTCGCTTTATCTCGGGCTCTCGGCTGCTGGCACTGCAGCGGAGCGGCACTTTTGCCCAGAGTCTTTATTCGCCGCGGGGCAGTAGAGAGAGTAGCCTCGGCGTCGCGCGGGACTACGTGACCGGGACCCCGGTGTCCGCACGAAAGTCCCCTCTCTCCTCGCGTGGCCCACCCCCCTTGTCTCACGCTCTCCCTTCCTCCCCCGAAATTAGCCTCGAGCGCGCCCGGGGCTCTAAGTGAGATTTGCGCGGAAAGTTGGACGACGTGTTGGCGCGGAATTTCAGCCTAAGCAAATCTCCGGGGCTCTCCAGAGAGAGAGAGAGAGAGGGCAAGAGGAGAGAGAGAGAGAGAAAGAGGCCGTAAGTCGGTTAGCCTCGAGTATGTGTGCCGCTAGCCTAGCAGCAGACACCTCTGAACGACTTGACTCATCTTGGCTTAATAAGGTCGGAAATTCCGAGGGGACTAAGATTCTTTTCACCGGGCTCTTTTCCTCGCGCAGGCCGCGTTAGAAGAAGCCGACGACGACACGAGTACACTAATATTACTATAGAGCAGTGCCGTCGCTCCACTGCTTATCGGCATACGGCGAAAAATAGCCCAGGTGGTATAATTACCGGCTATACCTTGGGTATTTGTAAAACGGACAAGCTGTCCGGGGGTAAATAAATTATAGCTCGGTATAAGGGCTGGGTGGGGGGGGGGGCGTAGAGTGAGCTTAACTCTGTCCCATCGTCGAAAAGCGCGCGCGTTGAAGTCCACGACGTTATCTATCGATGCCATCCCCCAAGAGCCATGAGAAGCCCTCACCGAACGCGTATGTATACGCGTACACGCACGTACACGCTGACACAGGCGCGTCGAGAGGTGGCAGAGAGAGAGTGAGAGAGAGAGAGAGAGAGAGAGAGAGAGAGAGAGAGAGAGAGAGAATCCCAGTCGCAATACTGTAATCGTGGCTTTCCGGAATTAAAATTTCACGGGGCTCAGAGAGAGAGAGAGAGAACGGGGCGCAGGCTAGAGAGGGGCGTTGCTCCGTGCAGAGAGCGTAATTGCCGCGCGCGCTCGTCTCGAAATGCGCGCGCGAGTATGGGATGGGGGCGCAATCGAGTAATCAGAGGTTTCGAATCGGCCGGCTAAATGACACGCGAGCCGTCGATGCGTAATGAATCCCCTCTCCGTTTAGCCGTCTCTCTGGAAAATTGGCGCGCTCTAGATTCGAGAGAGAGAGAGAGAGAGAGCGAGAGAGAGAGAGAGAGAGAGAGAGAGAGAGGGCGCAGTACACACTACTCGTCGACACACCGACAATGAGTCTTCGTTAGCCTCGCAACCTCAAGAGTAGGTGGAGTTTAAACGCCGGCTGTTATTAAAAAGATAAATCATCGCGTATACGTCCAGTGGCCTCCCCCTTTCCTCTTCCTCCCCCGCGAGAGCTATCTTGCGCACGTAAGAGGAGAGGCCCCGTGTTTCCTCATGCCGACTACTACGATCGATCTAACTTATTTTTTTCTCTCTATTTTCTCCCTCCCACTCGCTCTCTCTCTCTCTCTCTCTCTTTCTCTGTGGTTTGCTAGTCTTTATTTTGCTTCTTCCTTCCTTCTTTCTTTTTACGACATTTCGGAAAATTGATTGTTTACGCTCGACTGGTGAATGTTTAATGGGCGCAATTAAAAATGGCCGTACGTATATGAAACTTATTCGACTATTTGCAGACTGTCACTGATAGGCTTGTTTGCTCGGGAAATACCGAAATTACTGGCCGTGCGACGATGAGAAATATCTTCAATAATTCACATTGTTTTAAATGTAGGCCTCGATAAAAGTTACATCGTTATGCGCGTTTTGAATATGAATTTTAAGCGTATTCAATCTTTTTTCCGCTTCTTTTTCAACATTTGAAGTACCAGAAACTCCTGATAAAATTTAATCGGCCATACTCGGAACGAGAAATTTCTCGTGGAAAATTAATTTTTCAACTGATATATACGCCAACATTAGCGCGTTATATTTCCCCTTTCTCTGTCTCTCAACTGAACTCGTCCACAACCGGCTTTTACATAATTCGCTCTACACTTATATATCTCGAGACTTTTTCCGTAACGTAAAAATAGTTTTAAATGCTAAACTTATACTTTATATATCGGGAATCTCTAAATTCGTGAAAACTTCGGCCCGTACGTGGAGGGGATCTATATATATCTCGAGGCTCAGCTACGCCGGCGCAGCCAGAGGAGGCAGGGCAAAATTATAGATTCATAATTTTCAAAAAACCAGCATTATTCCGAAGAAAATTTCCCTTATACCTTATATATCCCGAAACTGTGAACATATCTTTGGGCCCCGCAGCAGCCGATAATGCGATATGTACGCGTTTACTTTCTCGGCGTGTTACCTCTCGGTCGCTCCTCCTCCTTCTCAACGCCGGGGCTGATTAAAATATGGTAATGCGCGTGGTCCGCATGCAAATTCGCGCAGATTAATTTCTAATCGATACCTCGAGGCATCTTGGCCGCCGTTGGCCGGCTCCGCCCCTCCATTCTGTCTAAACCTACCTCCGTCGGCCGGACGCGCTTAAGTTTTGAATCATTAATTACTTATTTAAACTAGACCGTCTGAGCATACTAATGCTATTTAGTAGGTCATGCGAATTCATTATCGCTGAACTTTATCGCGGGAGGGGGAGCCAGAGAGCTGATAAGCGCTAGGGTAAAAGGCTCTAATTTAAAGCGCGTCCGAATGTAGATCAAACCATTGTTTTTCTCTGGATATAGCCTCTCCCTCCCCCTCTCTAGCGTAATACCAGCGATTAGTTATGAGAACGACTGTTCTCGGATCTTCGTAATTTGTGTATTTGTACGGAATGTCGGCGTTTAAAGTCGCTGATGAGATTATCGAAATTGCAGGAAATTTAATTTTCCGCTCGGCTCGGCCGTGCGCGCGCTCGACTATACACACGCACTGCAATATTTTGACGGCTTTGCCAGTTTTCGCTCTGTTTTGCAATAAATATTTTCTTCGCGTTTCAACCTCTCTCTTTTTTTTTTTAAAAAAAAAAAGAAAACTTTGTTTGCTCCGAAAAAATGTGCCAATACGCGTTATGGACTTTTCAATGCGGACTGTAGGCATTTTCTTACTCGCGGTAGTGCTTTACTATAGTGCCAGTGCTGTTACGGTTACAGTGTATGGACGAGAGATACCGTTTTATGAAACGTTGTCGTGGAAAAAAAAAAGAAATTTTACCGGTTTACGATATTTGCTCGTTCGGGCGTGAGAAACAAAAATTAAAGGCAACTTTTTTTTATATATTTTTTCACATATTCATGCGAAAATGGCTCGGCTATTGCGTTCTGCTGAAACGGTATATTTTAGCTTTTATATAAACACAGAGATTTTAAATATTTATTAAAACTAAATATTTGGATAAATGTACGTTTTTTTATTAGGACTCGTTACTTACTATCCAATCATCGGTTCCGATAAACTTTTCTTCAATAGAATTTCCTCGAAACTCGTATTTACAATTCCTAACCTTTATGAAATTGAATAAAAATATCCATCCAAACAATCGCTTACTTTTTTGTTTAAGAAGAGAAATAAAATTTATTTTTTGTTTTCTTTGGTTTCCCTTCATTTATAGCCTCAATTTTATGCTCTCTTTCATAAAAACCCCTTTTCTATAAAAAGAATATTTCTCGTGTCACTGGAAAAAAAAAAATTCCGCAAATTTTTATCGTTGCGTAACACTTTCCATTTACGACGAAAAAAAGGGGATCTATCAAAAACTTAAAAGGGTTAAAAAAAGGGTTGCGAAAGAATGGAAAAATAAACAGAGCAAGCCGTAACCCGAGTTTAATGAATGCTCCGAAAACAAGGTTGGATAGGACGTAGTCTCGGTTGAGTTCGTCGGCGGTTAGAGGAAGGACCGGGGAGGAGGGGTATAGGTAGGAAGAGTATACGTATACGAAGGGAGGTACGGGGGATGAAAAATGACGATTTTTCAGAGCCGCTGCCCCGAAAGAGAGACGATGCGTCAAAGCGTAATACGCTGCGGCAGGCTCGGCCGTGTGTCCATGCTCTTTCTCTCTCTCTCTCTCTTTGCCCCTGTATATAGCGGGACCATGTCAGTACTGTCTGGCTCTCGGACCAGTTAGCGGCCGTCCACCGGGACACAATGAGGCTGCAGAGCGTCCCGCTTTCTCGCCGCGACCGTTCCCTCGCCGGCGTTTCCAGCTCCCGGGGCCTCCCACGAGGATTTTTAAAAAGCCGTTCCGTTTATCTCGAGCCGGCGATCGCGATTTCGCGCCCGACCAAGCTCTCCTCCTCCCTACTTACTCCTCTATTTCTTTTTCTTCCCCTACTCCTACTTCTCTCTCTTTCTTCCTCTGTCTTTTCGGCTTTGGGAGTTCATTTGAATTTAGAGAGCTACGCGCCGGGCAAATAAGAACTGAAGACGCGGATTTTTTCGAAAAATAGCGATGCGACGGCACATGCGCGCTGATGCCACTACTACTACCACAGTTGTTGAGGGAAAAAATCATTTTTTTGAGTTAGTCACCGTAAGCGAAGATTCATCGATCGAGGAATAAATTGGGTTTTCGGGAGAGGCTACGCCGGCTGCTGGGGATTGCAACTCCATCGATTTTCGACGTCACTTTTGCAACGGATATTCAGGCACCAGATATATATCTGAATTTTCAATTTTAATTAAGGGCACGTAGGTTCTTTACAAAAAAACTATATACGCGTAACTGTGGAAACATGCAAGAGAAACACGCGTGGAAATTGTGAAAACTTTGTTAAAATTGCGTATCTCGGGAAAATCAGAGACAAAGAGTAATGAAGGCACGGGCATGAAAAGCTTCATCTCTCACAAAGCAGTGTAGCAGCAGTAGCAGCAGAAGCAGAGAGAAGTCTTTATATCGAAATAATTTTCACGTAGCTCTATCATACTTTAAGTTCAAGTGGCCAGATAAACGCGTGGCACGCATATAACTCAAGGGCGTCCCAGGCACCCTCACGCCGCTGTAACGTATATATATTTTCATGCGGTATCAGATACAAGTATTTCTCGCATACATTTCTCTCCTCTCTCGGGCCTGCCTCTCGCGCGCGCGCGCAATCATATACAAATCACTTTTTCCGAAGCCACATACATCCCCAGCCTCTCGCGGCTGCTCTTTTTTTGCCCGATTTTCATTTGCCCCTCCACGGCTGCCAAGCCCTCGAGCACCTCGCTCTCCTTCTCTCGTATATAAACTCAGGGAAACGAAGGGTTCGCGCGCTTTTTTCCCTTTCCCTCTACTCACTCTTCTTTTTTTTTCTCTCTCTCTCTCTCTCTCTCCAACGCGCTGCTCTTATATCGCCGAAGAGCCGGCGCTCATGCTAGGGAACATTTTTAAATGCTAATCGCGCGACGGCGCGGCTCTGGAGGGCTACGAAGGGAGAGGGAGCAGGGGGGATTGTGAGAGAAAGAGGCAAGGACAGACTAAGAGGATCTCTCGCGCTTCTGGGCCGCGAAGAGGCAAGAAGCTCTCCGGCGTGTCTCTTTATTTTTCCAGACTACTCCGAGAGCTAGAGAGGGTTGGCGCGAGGGGGGGAGGACCGGTGGCGGCTCTGCGGTCGGGACTCCTAGCGCTTAGTCCCGGAGCCAGAGGGAATTTAATGTCTTTATATGGGGTACACGCTCCGTCTACTATGGATTTATGGGCGCGCATTCCGAAACCCCAGGCTTTCTCGCCCACTCCCTCGCGGTTTCTTTCTCCCTCGCCCCCGCTCTCACCTTCCCCCCCTCCCCCTCTCTCTCTCGCCTCTTCATTTTTTTGTTTCGTTTCCCCATTCCTTTTTTTCCCCTTTTTTCCACGTAGATTAAAATCGTTAGCGCCCCAGTTTTTTACGAGGCGACGCGGCAATTAAGTTGTAGCTCGCTTCGCGGAGAGAGAGAGAGAGTTGAGTTTTCCAAAGGGCTTTCGACTCTCTCTATCTTTTTTATTCCTTTTTCCCTCCTGCGGTGGCGAATACTTTGTTTTACAGCCGACTCGACTTGTAATTACTGCGTTTTGTCTTTCAACTTTCAGTTCGGTGAATCGGAGGTTATTTTTGATTAAGCGTCGGCTAAAGTGTATGAATGTACGGAGAACGGTTATCGTGAAATAGACGGTGCAAGATTAGGTGTATTTAAGTATACGATTGAAATCACTTTGTAATTTGATGTTACGGGAACTTGGCAATGCTCGCGACATACACCTTTTTTAATAGAAAGAAAAATTCTAACAAGACCGAGGCTTTGCGGTATCATGTTAATTATTCTTTATTATTGAAGTTTAAGAACATTTATTTAGCATTTTCGACATAATCAGTAAGCTCTTTGACTTTAGATGCTTCTTGATTATTTAACGGTTCTTTGACGGTCTTCAAAGTATATAGGTAATGAAAATTTTAATGATTCATAACTTTCATAAAGACGAAGATGGGATGCCGTAACTAGTCTCTTTGAAGAAAAGCAGAAATCGTAAAAACGATATTTTATATAGGCATGGCAAATTACAAGATACAATTTTATTGAAGCTCCAGCGCATGTAAATAAAATATTGATATAGAGTTGCACACCGTGAAATTTGAATTTAGTGTTATCTCATTACAGCCGAATTTACATTTCCTATATTGTACAACTTCAACGAAATTTGGTTGTGACATTTGATATTCGCCCAATTCGAATTACGATGGAAAACAACCGAGTTTACCATCTATACAAGCTGTTTTGATAAACAAAAACGTGAGCGAACAAAAACGCGTCTGACTAAACTTATCGTCATACTACTTGATAACGTCTCTTTGCAAAGCAAGTCTGTTTCAATTATAAAAGTTAGCGAAGAGACCTTTGTCAAAGTAAAAACACACCGCCAAGATTGCTATCGTAATTAATTAAATTAATGCGCGAGCAATTCACCACGCAGTGAAAATATTAGAAAAAAAAATCCAAATACACTGTGCCACAAAGATTCGTTCTTGTTTAGGCGGACGAGAGCACATAACGATAAAAAAAAGAATACATACAACTGCGTCGCTCTTGGCATGAACAAGCAAAACAATCGCAAAATGACGATTCAATCAAACGCCATTTCATTTTCTCGTGGCGAAATCGCGTTTTCATTCCTCGAGCGCGCGCCACGGCGTATACTATACGGGCGGCAAAAAGCGGCCGAAAAAAGAAAAAAAAACGGAGTACGCCATCATCCGTTCGATTTCCGTTCGGCAGCGCGAAGGAAAAAGAAGAGCGCGCGAACGGGCTGCAGATGTGCGTTACACAAAAGACCTTTCGCGAAATGAGAATTTTATTCGGGTGGTGGCCAGCTAGGGTAAAAAAAAAAGAAAAAAAAGCGGTAGATAGGCAGTGTACAGTGTGTGCACCTATAAAGTGCCTTAGGTCGTAGCTTAGGGGCAGCCCACGGCGTCGATACGTTTCGGCCTCCGCGATACGACCTTTAATTCCGCAGATGAGGATTTTCGTATACGCGTGAATGCCGGGGAAGGGGGGCTGAATGCGATTTTTTTTCCCCGGTGGAGAATCGCCGCGGAACGGTTCGCTCTCCCTCCCCCTTTTTTAAACAATAGAGACGTGATGGAGATACCGACGGGCTTTCGGCTCGCTGTGTACAAGCCTGGGCCGCGCGCGGCTGCTGAAATGAAATTTTTGGAGTGAAATATATTACGCGCGCGAAGGGAAGAATATTTTTTACTTTCCCATTCCCCTTTTTTCATCTTTTCTCTCCTTTTTTTTTAATATGCTTTTCGAGAATTTTCTAATGATTTATAAGTAATGTATATTCAACTCTCAGTTTGAAATTTGAAAGGCTGCTATTGTAGGTGAAGTCTTTTTTTTATTCGGAAATAATTTAAAAGTGGGCATCGTATGTATTCATTGTCTGTTGAGCAAGAAATGTTTAATTTAAAAATGTGGTTTGTGTATTCGTAAAATTAATTGAAAAAACACAGAGCTCTGAAGCCGTCGAAGTAATTAAAATAATGAAAATTCACGTACCATTTTTCGCGGGTTTAAAATGTCAGAAAGTCATATTTTTTTTTAAATTTTCTTTAAAAGTATAATTCATATCGATATTACTAAATTAAAAATGACGTCAATCAAAGCTCTTATAGCTCGCACGTCATGAACGTTAGCGTTGAAAAATATTCCGTGTAAAATATATTTGCTAGATCGATTCCAACTGATCATTACAGTAACGAGCAAAAAAAATCAGCTTATAAAATATTTTAATAACGTCCAAGTGAAGGTCTGACGTATCAACTATTTACTCGTATATACATATACATATTTATCTGGCTACAATAATCCAATGGGTCCGAGAGAAAGCTTATCCAATATTCCGTCGAAGCGAGCGAGCAATCCGCTCGAGGCTTGTCTCGTAGTAGAGTCTTGGGCGCATTGTGCTCTCTCTCTCTGTCGTTGCGGGCGATAATGAAAGCGAGCCGGTGCCGTCCGGCGCACATGGTGTCTGCCGTAGGCGACGCAGGAGCAGCTCAAGGGTCCGCACACTAGCTCGCCGGACGCGAGCGGTCTGCAGCAGACGCAGCTGATTTTGGAGTTCCGAGCCGAGTCCCGGCACTTCCGGCACGGCGACATGAAGCTCAAGTGCATCGCGGCCATATCCTCGGTCTACAAGCGGAGCTACGAGCAGCGCGCTGCCGGGGACGGGGGCTTCCTCAAGCAGCCGATGGAGAGCCGCGAGACTCGCGCACAGAGCCACACCAGGAGCGACTACTCTCCAGGTAAGTGCGCCCAGAGACGCTGCATTCCAGGCGCTTGCGCCCCCGCTATACTCCGACTCTCGAGCTCCCCTTTCACTCCCCCTCCCCGCAGCCCTTCTCTCAAAGCTCACCCTCTCGACTGCTCGCCCAGGGAAATCTCGGGATATAAGCTTTGCTAAGCACTCGTTATATACTCATATTTTCCCCTTTACTACTCTCGACTGACTGATGTACCTTGCACACACACGGCGCAGATGTACTTTCCACTACTGGGCGCGTAAATTTAGCTCGCGCGCCGATTAATTTTTCCCTCCATCCCTCCGAGCCCTGCTGATTTTTCCTTCGCTAGATATATACAATACGCGCGGCGCGTACGACTCGAGGGGATTCGTTAGCGCCAACGGCGGCTCACCGAGCCGATGGGGAGTTTCGCGATTTCGGTGCGCGCTCCTACCGGTGCCAGATTAATTTTTATATTAGATGAGTTCGGAATTGCGCCGGCAACCCCGACGACGTTTGTTTTGCGAATGTACGCCAGACTGACGTTTTCTCCCTCTCTCTCTCTCTCTGTTTGTGCTTAATCTCCCGGGCGTTCAGCTGCGTCAATTATAACTTTGGGGGATTAGTCAAAGGCTTTGCTTGCCGACCTTTGCCTTTCCACCGACTTTTTTCAACTTGATATTTCCTTAATAAAAGATTCCCAAGCTCGAATTGCTCGACCGCCCCGGGGACGTCTCGAGAACAGCGTTATTCCTTTTTTCCTTTAGCCGCAAGAAATGCACCGCGCGGAAAGCAAAGTCCCCCGCTGTACCTTGAGCGAAAAATATACCCGCGGAGGGGCGCACGCGCGAGCGCGCTCGATTCTTCCCGAGCCCGTATAAATTTCGCAGAAGGCAATATAATTTTTGACTTTCCGAAGAGAGAGAGAGAGAGGGACGAACGAAAGTTTGCGTTTGTCCCGCCGGCGAGACACTTTCGTTTCGCGTGCGGACGCGCAAATTTCAAAACTATAAAAATCCAATCTCAAACTTATCTCGTTGGAAATACGCGATATATATTCTCCCCCGGCACTTTTACTCACTCCCGACGAGCCCTACTCCGTCATATTTGACATTATTTTTCTCTCCCCGCACTCGTCCTTTGGTTTTTTCCAATTGATTTTTCGAAAATGTCACCGGTTCCTTTTATTTTCACCCCGAGCTATACATTTTTGTATTTCTCTCTCGCTCATCGTCCAAATTTTTATTATATTTTTTTCTTTATTATTTATCAATTTTACGCGAGCGAGCGTATTAAGTACGCGCATTCCCCGACAAATTTCATAAATCGCTTAAATTTTTAACCAATTTCCAATTTACTTTTCCCGCTGCCCGAAGAGAGAGCGCGTTGAGTGCATGTATATATCTTTTTGCACGGCTCATCGGCCGGCGCAATTATAATCGTATTTACTCGCTGGGCAAGCAAATTTATAAATTTCCACGTAAAACTCGGCATTGTTTATGCTCGTCGGCCAATTAATACGCAGGCAATTTGATTTTTCCCGTTGAGCCTTTCCTCTTCCCTCCCTTACCCCTTTCCCTCACTCCATCCTTTCCCCCCTTGTTCCCGAAAACCCCGATGCCCTGCCCGAAGATTCAAATCGCGCGCGGCATTTCATTGAAATTCATCGTAAAACTTGGGGCGAACGATCTTCCTTCGCATAAAGCCGACGAGATGCTTCGCATAGTTTGGCTCTATTTTTACTTGGCCGGGGGGGAGGGAAGCGGGGGAGAGAGAAGGAGGCTCTGCGAAACAATTCTCGTTTGCCCGAGCCGCGCCATTTTCAGGTTTCTTTCCCGCCGCAGTTATTACGGAATAAGCGAAAAGTTTTGGCTGAATATTATACCAATTTTTCCGCCCTGACCGAGATATACATTCGTCCTGTGCACTCTCTTCTTTTTTTTTCTAACTAACTGCATAAGTATTCCTCGGCAGTTCAATTCATTCTGTTTTTCAACCATGTAAATTGTGTTTTGAATTAATTAACTTCATTTCGACTCTCTCGAACGGGGGATGAAACTTTCTTTCGCTCTCGGCGAAAGTTCCGTTGTTATTTTGTTGAAACAAAAAAAAACAAAAAAAGGAGAAATAGGCCCCGTTGAATTCAACCGCTAAACTTTCGCGATTTTTCAATCAAAATTTTTTTAACGTTTCTCAACTCATAATAATCTAATAATGAACTTTGCATTTTCGACCGTGAGAAATACTTTTCCTTAATTTCAAGCTTATACTGTTTCGCTAAACTTTAAGCGTATAATTTGCAATCCTCCGTAAATTACGCAACATCCCAAAATTCATCAAAATTGTAGCTGGGAGTTGTAAACAACGTTTTAAACTAATAATTTTTGCAAACCCGAGCAGCTGAAACATTTTGAGTTCATTCAATTGCGCTTATTATAATTTATACGCTTTCCATTTGTAATTAGAACATAAATTGCGCATTACGTTTAATCAATTGATACATTAAAACCTTTTATACTGTTTTTTTTCGATTCTTGTCTTTACGTTCGATTACGCATTCATATACTTTTGGCATTCATCAACTGAATTTCCTGCATAATCGAAACCAAAGGATGAGCCATGTAAAAGCTTTATAATTTATACGCAATAACATTGCTTTTACGTTGTGAAATTCTTTAGCTCGTGTATGCTATCAACATATAGATGGGATCGTACTCAAAATAATTGTGCACATTATTGATTGTACATTATGAAAATTTCAAGGTATGTACATTATATGCAATATATTTTGGTATGTTGCATTGGATTGACCCACAGGTGGAACATAAGATCCTCAACCAGATTTCTAAAAGGCGACTTCGTCACTTTTTAGAATTTTGACCTACGATTATTAGGTTACTGCGAAACTTTTCACTTATGTTCGTATAATAAGATAATTTCAATGAACAAAATAATATAAATTAATTATAATTACAGCTACTTGTTGTTCGTCAAATGAATTAAATCACTTATAAAATCAATTTTCGTTCTCTCGGTCAACGTTGCTCACGTCACAAAAGATTTTAAATGACACAAAATTCACATTTTCCATCGGAAATGTTAAGTCCAGAGAGATAGTGGGAATGGGAGAGAGAGAGTATTTGGCTGCAGTAAATATCGCGCCCAAAGCTATGGACGCCCGGGAGCTCGTTCGGTCCGAATAAACGTCTCTTACTTAAAAGCATGAAATATTTCATAATCCCGGGCGTCCGAAAAATAAAGGCGGCTCGAGAGAGAAGCGGCGGCGGGGCTGACTGCTCGCGGAAAAAAAAGCGCAGTCAAGGATCGTCGAGGTGCGGCCGGGCGCGTAAATTAAAAGGTACCCGCGCAGCATCTTTTTTACGCCGTGATAAATGTACAAAGAGGGAGGCAGGAAAAGAGAGAGAGAGAGAGAGAGGGAGGGAAAAGGGGAGAGAGGAACGAGAGCCTCGGAGTAGAGCTCTGCCGGCGGGCTTGGCGGTCCGCTCTCACATATTTTATCGGCGCCAGGCGAATCCGTCCGTTTCGGAAAATATTTGCATGCAAATTCCGGAGACGCTGCGCCGCGAAAAATCCCCGCGAATATCCACCGACGCTTCACCCTCTCCACACCGTCTCTCTTTCTCCCTCTTTCTGGCACAGAGCGAGAGCGCCGAAAATAAAAAAAAAAACGATAAAGCTAGAAAAAGAGGAAAAGCAGGGGGAGGGTAGCGAGACACGCCTCGCGAGTATTTTCACGGCGCTACGGGGCACGGGGTGAGGGACTTTGACCCGCAACTGCCTATAGACCCTCTTGGTTCTAGCGCGATTTTTCGCTTGCTCATTTTTACCTTCCTTTACTGGCGCTCAAAAGTTATTATTTTTTTCCATTTGCGATCAATGACGCGTACGTCGCCTTTTTCGTGAGGGGGGGGGGGTATAAACCGTTTGATCCGCTTAATCGCGGAGGCGGTGATCACACGTGGGACCAATATATATATATACTTTATTTTTTGCCGGTATTAAGTTGCAGCGAAAGTTAAATCGTAGCCGAATAAAAATGAATAATCGCCGAGCGATAAATCGGGCCCCGAGCGTTTTTAAAGGCAATCACTGGAACATCAACGATCTTAGACGTGTTACAAACGACTTTCCGTGTACAGCAGGCTTGCCAGCACCGTCGCGCGACTCCCTCCCCTTCCCCCTAAGATACATCGGCCGTATTTGTCATGTTAGAAGCGGATCCAAAAGGTTAACAGCTGACTATTTGTTTGTCGCGTTGGAAGGCAAGTCTGGGAATAAGAACACATTTTTTACAAGCCCGTATGAGTAAGCTATAATGCTCGGACGGAATATGAATATATTTACTTTATTCCGTTGATTTATCACGGCCGTTTAATTTCTCGCTGAATTTTTAAAGGGTTGACTGAGCACTATCGAAAGCGCTTTTAGATGGGATTTGTAATTTCTTAATTACTCGCTTATCGGGTTAGCATCCTGATGATCTTCGATTTAGCTCCAATTTCTTATGTAAGCCACGTCAAAATAACCGGGAAAATTGTCTAATTGAATTGGTTCTTCAAGCGTGTCCGTTACATTTGAAGAATGAAAAATGAAAGAAGTTGCCGTTAAAAATCTCAAAATTATTTTTCTTACGAATTTTAAATTGAATCAGACGTCTATAGATTGCGAAAAATTGACGAGAAAAGTAGATCTGATACTTTGTTTGATTAAAAGTAAAAATACAACGACTCTGCGCTTACTTGTGGCAAAAATATATACCCTTACGCGTTTTCTTCTTTTATTTTTGTAAAGTAATTAATTTTATCGATCGGCCTTGCATTATTTAGCAGTTGCTTACCCATCAAAAACGTTATTTATAGATTAATTCCATAAATAAAATTTTATGTACCAGAGACCTTTCACCGTTCACTTTGGTGTCGGGGCGGTAGCGCGCGCGCGCGCGTGTGTGTACACACAGCGTGAGAGGCAGCCGGGGGTGTGTTATTTATCGAATGATAAATCTCCAATTTTTTGTTGTCTCGTTGGCCGTCGCGCGCCCCTGAGTCTAGGCTGTTTCCAAATTTATTTACAGCGTCAAATCGCTCGGCGAGCTGTCTATATACGCTAAGCCAAGTCGATGAAAATTATTCAATGCCCGAGGGGGGAGGGATGGATGCGTCTCTCTCTCGGCGTCGTCATCGGGGCCGCTTAAAATCCCTGGGTTAAACGCCAAGGATTAATTGAAATGTAAATCCAGGAAAGCGAAGGCCCGGGCCTGCAATATTCATAAGTTATTTTAATTCGGGCTGCACCCCCACCCCTGCCAGCTGCTCCGGCGGTTCTCGATGTAACAACAAGGAAGTTCCATCCGAATAACGAATATTAACGAAATTTCCCGAGCACTCCATTCGCCCCCGCTCTCGCTTTCCCTCTCTCTCTCTCTCTCTCTCTCCCTACTGCAAAGCCTGCTTTTTCAACCCAGCGACGCGGACTATGCAGTATTCGCGAGGTTGCAAGCCAGACTCTGCCGCTATTTATATTCGTCTCGTTCTCGGCCCCTATTTTTTTCGGGCTTGGACGACAAAAAAAACCTATTTCCCTCTCGCTCTGCTCCGCACTGTCCGCCTTTATTGCTGTTTATTGTCTCTCGTATTTTCGCGCGCGCCCTCTACCTTTCTCCCTCCCTCTCTCTTTTCCCCCATCCTTTTTCTATTTCAAATTCGCCACTGCTGGCTGTTTTGTTTGTTTAAAAAAAAAATCAAATGAACAAAGATTTGTGCTTGACTGGAAATTCAATCTGGCATCTCAACCACACCGGGAAAATTAGTATTTTCAGACTCGCGGCGGACCTATCAATTATGTACAGCCGTTAATTTTTAAAAGCCCTGAAACGAGTTTCAATGTTAAAATGTAGCGGCACAATGGTCGCTTCGCTCTCTCTTTTTTTTCTCTCTACCCTCCCATTTCATTAACAACTCTTTTCTCATTGTCCCGTTGAAACGCGCTTCTTATTACTTTTTACATGTTTTCCATTCATTGCTTTTTACATGCCGCTTGCTAAATTCTTTTTTTCTTTGTTCTAGCTTTTTACATCTTTTCGCCATACTATTCCTCTTTTTCTGTTGCCAATCGCGTTTTTGTATATATTTATTGTGATGGAAATACGATTGAAATCGAGTGAAAAAATCTAATAATAAACCTATAACTCAATAGAATCTATGGAGTACTTACAGAATAAATCATTAATAACAGATGAAAAATCGTAATTTCCAGATTAAGGTGCTCATATGTATCGTTACCATTATTTTTAATCAATAATTATACATAAATAAAATGTTCGAACCATGCTGGTGAAAAATAAAATTCGACACGCGCAAAAGCAAAAGTAAAACGCCGCATATATCTAAAACAACAGAGCACGTACATAATTTCAATCTCGACAACACAAGGCGCAAATTCAAACGAACCTCGTATTTTTCCTGCGCCACGCACTACCCCGTCCTTAATACCTCGCGCGTAGCATTATGATGCTCTCCGCGAGCCGCGAGTGCAGACGTAATTTATTCCCATCGACCTGCGAGCCGCAGAGCAGCTATCTACATTGCAAGCCGAGAGAAAGAGAAAAAAAGCGGTAGGGACGAGAGAAAAAAAACAAAGCTCGCACGTGCGCTCTCGCGTACACGGCTGAAAAGCCCTACTATGTGGTCGCCGACCGAAAAATCAGCGCCCCCTCACCCCTCTAGTCTGTACTTTTATTACGTGACGCAGCGAGGTTGCAGCGGCGGCCACATATACAAATATACATATAGACATATATAAATTCAGAGTGCCGGTGTGTGTTCTGCTTTGTGTTTCAGGATCCAAGGCACGCGCCTCGGCGATGGCGACGATCTTAAGTATCCTGTCGATATTCGCCGCCAGGCTGTTCCCCCGATAATACGAGGAAAAAGGAGCTTCGCGCTGACGAGGGGCTTGCAATGGCAGCAACAGCGCCAATAGTACAAGCAGACAGACCGCCGAGCCGGGCGAGACGCGCGCGTTATCTTAGGCGAGCTGTGTGTATGTGTGTTATTAGGCTGGCGCACGTGTATTGCAGGCGCAGCCACTGAGAGATGGAAAGGTGTCGAGTCACGCGGCAGCCGAACCAACGGACGTCTGGTATACTCTCCTCTACTCTCTCTCTCTCTCCCTTCCTCATTCTTCCAGCGCATCGTCTAGACCTTTTGTTTTTGCGCCTCTCGCTCGAGACAAAGTGGGCTAAGTCTATGAGGCGCTAAAACTTTGCGCCTGACGCAATATCGATCCCGATCCCTTTTTTTCCTACTACCTTAGCCGAAATAAGGGGTTTTAAGCAACGGTCTTTGCTACTGAACTGAGCCTTGCAAAAAATTTCAAGCAGCCTCGCTTCTTCTGGTATCATGATAGATGGACAGAAAACACAACGTCCGAGGAAACGCTGGCGTGGAATGGACTGAATGTCATTTTCATCCGGAAATGTAATAAACGAATTGTTTAACGATCCTTATTTTCAGTGGAATTATTTTGCAAATCAAGCGTAAACGTGAATTTTTTATTAAGAACTTTTTCAGCCTCGCAATTTTCCGAATTAAAAATTACGTATACAAGCCGTCTTTTGCCAAATGAAACGTCAGAGCTGCGGGTAAATTGCAAAAGTGTGGCTTTTGCTCTAATTTAAAATATAAATGAAAAATGAAACAACCTCATACCAGCGCTCGTCATTTTCGGAAATGCAATTATTTTATTCTCGCGCTCAAATTAGAGGAGAAATTTTTAATTTCTCAAACGCTACGGCGCGCGAATTGTATTTTGCGTTAAAAAAAAATTAAAAAAAAAATTAAGGTCGCCTCTTTTTTGTTAGCTATACCGCGCGATTGAAATTGTCGTGGACTATTGTTGTTTGCTTTCACGAGAGAGCTCTCAGCATTACTTCGCGAAATTACACCGTATCAAATCGATATCTTCCGAGTCCATAAGTAACCTAATTAAATTAATAAGCTGAGGGTGGGTTGAGCGAAGGCGTGTATTAGTCGCGCGAGGGGGGGGGAGGTGCGATTACACGAGTCGCGCTCATTTAATGTCATATATTTTTTTATTCAGTTGCCTCCGCGGCCCTATGTATCGAAGTACTTTGCCACCGAAGAAAGCAAGAAGAGAGCGAAGAAGAGAAAGGGAGAGAGAGCTAGGTCTCTCGGTGTTAGCCTCCTCCGCAACGTGGTGCATCTGAATCAATATTTTACACCTTACCAGTAAAACGAGATTCCCCGGTGTACACTGCGGTCAGCCGTTGTTCAACATTTATTTGCCCTCGCGATTTGCCTCGTTCATTATTACACAGCTAACCCAATTAAGCCAATCATTTTTCTCTCTCCTTATAAAACACTCGCGAACACAGGCTAATCAGGCAAAAAGTTACATAGAGCAGACGAGGTGTAATACGTATCCACATTCGGAACGAAATGAATAATATAACGAAGCGATCGATCGATTTCACACGCGCAAACAGCCAAATAGGTAGGTAGGTATACGTCGATTCCGGCGCAGCGGCTGATAATTCAAGGCGATTAAGCGCGGAGCGCGGGCTTCGACACCCGGGAGTCCCCGCCGGGACTTACGCGTCGTAACATCGAGAGACGCGCGCTTTGTTAACCGCAGAGGCCGGTGGGGGGAGAGCAGGGACAACGCGGGGCCGGCCGCAGAGTAAAATCATCGACGATTTACGGGGCTGTGAGCGTAAACCCGACTCCCCTTCCCCACACACTGCAAGCGCGACCCTAATCGAGTCTAGTCGCGCCAGCGAGGGCCGTTCGCTCGCGAAATTCGGGCCCGCGGAGCGGTAGCTCGAGCTAATCCCGTGCTTGCCGGACCTCGAGACTCCCCCCCCCCTCCTTTAATGGTATCGGCCGGAAAAGACTACCGCGTGTCGGCTGCTTTGTCTCGGGACTTGGCTTAATCGTCGCGCCGGACCGAGTCCCCGCGTTGGATTAAAGTGTTTGCGTTATAGCTGGCGCGAGCTTGCGGTGCTGATTGATTACCGAGGCGCTCGGCGCGACGACTCTTGCTTTGATTCAATCTCCCTCGTTTGCGGTTTCTTGAGGCCAGTCTTCCGGTAAGCGAGGCTGGCTTTGCCACTGCACCGTACTCCGCCGCTCGCTAAATTAGGACGAAGGTAGGGAATAAGAAAAGCTCCAAACACACCTGAATGCGCGTGCACGGGATGATGATTTTTAGACGGTCATTGAGCACCGGTAAAAATAGCCGAGTCCCTAGTTTGTTGATGGCCTCGCCATAAAAAGCCCGGGGTATTTCCTGAGATCACACCTATATGTATAAATATATATAAAAAGCAGCCATCACCAAGCCGCTGAACATTCGGAAAAACAAATTCTCGAGCAGTAAAAATATCGGAAAGGCAGGTTACAATAGCCGTGGTGAAATAAAAAAAGAGTTAGGAGAAACCAGAACGCATGGTAGAGAGTGAGAAAGAGAGTTGATCCGGAATAGGAAAAGAAGAGAAGCGAGGCTGCGTATCGGCGTGAGTACAGTGATCGATTTATACGCGGTGCAAGCTCGTGTTCGGGACGCAAAAATCTCCGGGGACTTCTTGCAGTGTCCTTCCTCCCCCCCCCCCCCCATACGCGGTTGTGTTTTTTCGACACGAGCTCCGCGTCTCTCGGTCCGCTGCCTTCTCGACCCCGCGGGAAAATATGAAACCGAAGACTGGGCTACAGAGAGAGAGAGAGAGAGAGAGAGAGAGAGAGAGAGAGAAGGGCAGGAGGGCCAGAGGAGGGGTGGCGCTTTAATTGCCAGGGCGTGCGCGGCCCCGCGCGACCGATGTGTTTTATGGTCCTGGCGCGCTGCGGAGCAGCACTAGCAACCCCCAGCAACGGCCTCCTTTTTTCTTCTTCCCTTTCACCCTACTCCTCCCCTCACTAGGTACCCCCATTCTTCTCCACATTCGTCCAACGTGCGGTCGAGTTTTGGTTTCCAGCCGGCCGCTGGTGATTAATTAATTCGGACGCTTTTTCAGCGCACGCGTTAAAGGGAGAGAGAGAGAGGATGAGTGTACGAAATGAGACAGAGAGAGAGAGAGAGAGAAAGGGACACTGCAAACTCTTGAAAGCTCCGTATTGCCATGTACACAGCAGGAGCCGGTGTAGCAACGTCGAGGAAATGGCGGGTATGGAGGCGAGACGCGTGCACCGGCTGTCATCGCGGCCGACGTATTACCTCGTTTTACGAGAGCCAGCGCGCGGGCCCCACGCTGAAGCACACGCGCTTTTACGCGTTTTTCTTTTCCTGTAACGCGGCTCTTTCTGCCTGACGTTGTCGCGCCTGCAAGCCCCCATCTCCCTCACCCCCCACACCCTCAGGTTATTGATGACGTAATTTTTTTATTTCGCTGTACAAAATGGAAGTAGATATATACGAGGAAGCTCGAGCACGAGATATGGAGACTCTCTCTCTCTCTCGAGGATTCACGAATTTTATGTTCGCTGAGATCAGGCTCCGAAGTACGCATCACTGCGATGGCGGTTATTAATTATAAGGGCTTGGAGCAAGGAGTTCATTTGACTCGTTTCGCAACGTTGACACGTTTAAGAGATTATTTCATTTAGAATAGATAATTTGGAATTTTTATATCTATATATGTATACATATTGGTATATTCGGATTATTGATATACTTGAGAGTTTTCGTTATTTAATTTGAGATATATTATTTACTTGAAAAAAAGGAAATCGTACTCTCAGTGTTTTTACAATATAACTGCCTGTTGAATTCACGTTTTTTCTAAACAAAAAAGTCTTGTATGAAAATATTCTTATTGTGATATGCTGTAAATCTATACATACACTACATATAGACATAATTCATATCAGAGTATATTTAATTTAATGTGAAATAGCCAAAAAAATATACATATACATATAAATATATATATACATTATTGAAATAATGTAAGCGGCGCTGAAATAATGTCAACTATTACGATGTAAACATAATTCAAAATCGTGTAAGATATTTTCTTAATCGACTGTAAAAGAAAAGCCAGTATCCTGTATGAATTTTCAGTTTCTCTTAAAAATCGTAAAGCTAGTATTTGTAAGATACTCACTGTGACATATTTCGTCTTGGTAGATTAAAACAAACAAAAAACAAATGAAATATAATGCAAGTGTTACTGCGCTTTTCACGTACTGTTAAACATTCAATGAAATCGACACAAAACGTTACATCGTTCACTTTTGTAAGTACACCTTTGAGCATTGTACCCACGAGTTTCAGTAAACTCGATTATATAAATCAACAAAATAATACCAAACAAAAGATCGATCGTGTATAATCTAAAAACGAATAAAGCGCCGATTCAGACGTAGACGTGTCTTTGATGACAGGACACCTAACGGCGTCACTCGAGCAAAAGTTTTCAATCAGCTGTAAAAAAAGGCTCCGGGCGCAATTGCGTCTGAATTAATTGGATGGCGAAATTAGTCCTTTGCGAAGTTTCCGAAAATTCAAATCCGACGTCGCCCGCCGACGATAATTGTTACGGGGCCGCCGCGTGTGAGTGTGCGCGCGCAAGAGAGAGAGTATGACTGTGTACGTGTATATATAAGGACGTGCGAGTGAGTTTGCAATGGCCCAATTATCAACTCTGATTTCGCGCCGAACTAAGGCGGAAGACGCGCGTAAGTAAGTTTCTTCCGCGTTCCAATATGCTGGCACGTTGTTTGCTCCCGTCGTCCCCGTCGTCGACTCGAAAGGAGGCGAGAAGTAATTGTACAAATTCATCGCGCGCCTCTGCCGTTGGGCAAAGTGTATAATGTATCATAAACAATTGGTAGACAAACTCGAAGCGAATACCGCTGTTCCAACCCCTTCCCCTTCCCCCTCAACACAGTACACTTGTTTTTACACCTCGAGGCAAAAACTTTTTCAAATATTAGGTTGTTTTGCGATTGCACGGATAACTTATCGATTTTTTGCGTTTCGAGTAAACGTGCAAACATGTGTTTAAAGGGTATTACGTGCAGTTTTACGACGTGCTTCGTTTAATAAATGTACAAATGTTCATTTTTTTAAAAACAATTGATAATCGGATTGTCGTTAAAACATGTAAGCTGTATTATAAAAGAACTGTCGGTCGAATATATACGCATTGTTAAAACAAAATGACGGACAAACAAAAGATTGTATTTTAATATTATTTGCAAATATAACCTCGCTTATTTTGTAATCCCGTATATAATTCCGATGTTATTATGTTGGCGCACATTGGAAAAAGAAAGAGAACGTTTTTTGCTCCGAATTTAATTAACAAGTAAGCGATTAAAGCGCACGAAGAAAGTAGTTTCCGCCAGAGGCCTTCTAAATTGATGTTTATTCTAGAAAGAAGGCCCCTGAGTTAAAGACAAGTAAATTATGATATAAATAAAATTTTTATTGATAAAAACAGAGCCGAAATGTGTGTATGCAACAACGAGTTTATATTAAACATTTTTAACCATAAATGGTCGTATAATATTTGGATAAATTTGGTAAATGAATGTAATTAATTACTTTTACAAACTTCAAAATTCATATTATTTACTTTTTATCACAATTTTATAAATAATTACAGTATAAGTATTTGGACATTATTATGATTGTTTGAACTGTTGAAATATGCGTGTAAACATTGTAAACTATTCTCAGCTATATTATAACAAAACTCATACATTAAAATTTAATTTAATTTTAAATATTGAATTTATTATTCTGTAGATTACAGTTGAAACAGCGTTCAAAAAAAGATGCATATTCTGTTTTACACGCAATTTTCTTGCGCAGATTATTGAAAAGTTTTATTAACGTTGTTCATTATTACATTCTATTTATTTCTGTGATACTATGATTAAGATGTTAATTTTAAAGAAATAATCTGTAAAACCGCGCGCGTGTGTGCGTGTATATGTTATATAAACATGTAAGTAAGCAAAGAAACAATGTTGTAAGCATCACAATTCTCAATTATCCGTGTGAGTATGCAGGTAACGGTGATTACGAATGCAAGAGAAACATAAAGAAGAAAGCAGTTAATATTGGTTCTAAAACAAAGCTCAAAGAATAGAGACGCAGCGCGCAAACGAGTGAAAAGAAAAGCGTCGATCCCTCCCCCTAGCAGTACCGCGACACTCGGGGCTGTTCTGGCCGGGTATAGGGTGTCTCTGTTTTTCCAAAGCATCAATCGTAACGGAGCGCGACGCCAGCGAAAACACAGCACTGTAAATATGTAAATAGCGCCGTTTATCGTTATATCGGTACATTCCTAAAGGAGGGGAAAAAGAAAAGTGGTAAGCGAAATAAAAAGACAGAATAAGAGCGAGAGTTGCAGCCGCGAGGAGAAAAAGATCGCGTTTATTTTTCGTTGTTTGTTCTTTCCTGTACATAATACAGCGCGTGTACGACGCGCCCCTCCCCCTCCCCTGATATGGCGGTATATATGTATGTATGTACGGCTTCCATATAAGCGGAAGTGCAAAAAGCGGGCGGCACTGTGCGCGCGAATCGACGCGCTCGTACTGCGGACGCGCTGAGGGAAATAAAAGATAACTCGAACGGGGGTGAGGCCGAGGAAGAGAGCGTGTGTATAGCCTTCGATGCACTCGGAGGATATAAAGGTGCGGACTATTACCGATGATTATTGTGGTCGTTTCGTTTGTTTTTTTTTCTTGTTTCTCATTTTCTTTTTCATTTTCACTGTTTCCATGGTGTGTCCTCGAGTGACAAAAATTTCTGCGAAATAAATGTTGTCGATTTTGTAAAATAAAGAAAGTTGAAAAAAGACGTCGACTACGGAGACTCCATTCTTTTTTCTTTACCATCTATCCGTCCTTAACGATCCTCTCGTTGGATAGAAAATAAGCAGTGTTGTTTTAAAGTAAACAATCGCACGAAATATGTCATCCAATAGTTGATGCCAACAATAAATAGTGCAAGCAAGCGTAGCTCTCATATTTGTACAAGCGAACTTTACGATCATTCCGTAGTTTACAAAGTTGTCGTTTCTCGGGACATGGTCTTCAATTTTTTTTTTGGCCCGAAACTGAGGCGCATAAAATTTATATTTCCTCCCGGCTAGTGCCTTGGGCGTAAAACAAAAACGATCAATTTCAAAATTGCTAACTTTTTATTATGCTCCTTATCTCTTATGCAAGTCGTAATCCTGTGCTCAAGAACCAATTGGCTCCCGCGGGTTCGGGCTTACTCGAAAATTTTGATAGCTGTGTATATCCTTATTCGCTTACGTAGGGGGATCGATGAATCTTTAAGAATTTCGGTAACGCTTGCACAACTTGCCGGATAGAAGCCTCGGAGGAGCCAGGCTGGGATATAAGCGCTTCAGTTTATTGGCTACAACGCTGAACTGTAGACGGAGTTTGGTATTAAATTAAGAGCTAATGGTAAATTTATCGGAATTTCCATTCGTTGAATAACTCAAAAGCGATTTAATTTGTTTTCCGAGGGTTTTAACATGGGTTAATAATTAAATTTATTTTTATAAATCTTTTTCATAAAAACACTTAAGTAAATGATTTTTAGTTATTTTAAAATTAATATTCTATTAACAATAATTAATGTTGTTTGTTTATGTCTCGCCGAGTCTTGGGTAGTAGCGCTTGGCGTGCGCGCATATAGGGGAATGCTGCCTCGCGCCCTCGTCGGCGCCCGTTGCCAATTCCCTTATGCTCGCACTGCTACATTTTTTCTTTTATATGTGGCTTGCAATTTTTCGCTGATATATCTGGAGCGATTAGTTATTTTTAATGCAAATTTGCACGCTCTTTCGATTGATGCGTGCCATTTGTCTCTACGACTAACCGTTCCGGAGATATCAGCGTTTGAAATTTTGCAAGTCATTTTTGCATGCTTGCCCGGCACTGACATAGCTCAACTTTGGATATGTTGTAGAGCTACATTCCTCTACAGCATGAGCCAAAATGCAGAGTTACATCCGAAGGATAGATTTAAAGGTCTTTTTTAATGGACTAGCGGCCCGGTCCGCGTAAAATGCGAGAAGCTTCAATTTGACGAAATGATGACGATTTAATCAACAATAACGTGTACAGTTAACATTTTATTTTGATTAATTTTAATAAATAGAAAATTAAATGACAATTGTTTCAAATAAAATTATGCATTAATTTTCAATATTTTGTAGAATCAATTATGCTTACACCTTTTTTGCATAATCTATCAATCCACAAAAACTGATTTATTTTTTAAACATTGGTATAGCTTTATTTATTATAATCTTGAAAAAATGCATCTTAAACTTTACAAATAAGTTTACACAAAATCAACATTTTGCACTTATACGAGAGCATTAATACAAGTTAGTTACAAAGTTAGAAAAACTATAACATACATAATTCTTATAATACTTTGTACTTTTGAGGAACTATAAGTTGCAGTACTTAATTTTTTATACTTAACATTCTGTGAGTATTAAATTTTATGCAAATATTTTCTCTCTACCATATAATTGCCGATAAATCTTTGACTTCAAAAAAGTTCATAATCTTTTGAATAACTAATTGTGGAAGCTTGAAGTGATTCCAAAAAAAGTCAAGTTTAGGTTCTACATGATCACACATCTCCCTGAGTATGAAGCAATTATTGTAGACTTTAAAAAGTTCTTGCCTGTAATAAGAAAAATGATTTTCATGGATCACAGATTCAAATCTGTTGAGAACATCATAGCTTTGTAAGCGGCGGTATTTAAAAACATCGTATAAAGTTGTTTTGTAGCCAAGCTTGCAGGTCTTCATTTTTTCAATTTCAAGGCACCCCTCGTTATACAAAATCTGGATGTTTTCACTTTTGTTTTTCAATGCCCGTACGTTCCCGGCGCAGAGCTTCGACGGATCTATCATTGCCAAGTGCTTCGTCAACATGCACTCCACATCAAAATTCGTAGCCAAGTCGAAAGGGCTCATGCCGTCATTATCCTCGACATTTAAATCAGCTCCTTCTTCCAACAGCATAATAATCATATTTTCTCCATTTTCCATAGCCGCCGTGAACAGCGGCGTACGGCCCTTGTTGTCTCGTCTATTTACATCTGCATTCCTTGACAACAGCAACTTTACGAACGTCAGGTAATGACGCTTGATCGCATAGGAAAGCGGAGTGTCTCCGTAAGAGTCGAGGGCATTTATGTCGGCCCCGTAATCCAGCAGGAGCTTGGCCGTTTCCTCCGCGTGAGAATGCACCGCCTCGTGGAGCAGTGACAATTTTTCGTCTTCGAAGCGGTTTACCCTAGCGCCATTTTCCAGCAGCAGCTTAACAATGCCAGAATTACGGGCCTTGATGGCGTGATAAAGCAGCGAGTTATCCTGCGGGTCCTTGGTCCAGTACTTCATCAGCACGTTTGCCATTACTAAGTTATAATCCGACGACAAGGCATTGGATACAATATCACTCTGGCTTTTCTTCAGCTCGTCGATCCTCGCACCATTTTCCAGCAATAGCTCCACGACATAACTGTTGCTTTTCAAGATGGCATGATGCAGCGGCACGTTGGCGCCTGAGTCATCCCGTCCGTTGACGTCGGCCCCGTGCTTCAGTAGAAGGCTAACCATTTCCGTGTCTTTGATCTTCACTGCCTCGTTCAGCGGAGTATACCCTTTTTGGTCGCAGGCATCTATCCACGCCCCGTTATCCAGTAAAAGCTTGACGATATAATTAAGCTTGAGCTTCGTCGCATAATGAAGAGCAGTCGCGTGAGTTTCGTCATAGACGTTGACGTCAACCCCGTGATCCAGCAGAAGAAGGACCATGTCAGCGCTTCGGCACTTCACGGCCTCGATCAGCGGCGTCCGGCCATATTTTCCCGCGGCGTTTATCTCGGCTCCTTGTTTTAGAAGGTAATGGCCCATCTGGCCAAGCCCTAATATCATAGCGTAATGCAACGGCGCATAGTCTTCACAGTCTTTCATGTTCGCATCGGCTCCATACTTAAACAACAGCTGGATCATCTTCGTGTCATTGTCTAGCACAGCCTTGTGCAGCAGGGGTGCAGCAGGATTGTTGATCTGTGCGCCTTTTTGCAGCAGCAGCTTTATCATATCTTCGAATCCAAACTTCATCGCGTAAAAAAGTGGAGTATTACCGTAAAAATCTAGGACATCGAGTAAAGGAACGTAATTCAAGAAAAGGTTTATCATTTCCATGTCGTTGTCCCGTACGGCATCGTAAATCGGAAAGTATCCATCGTGATACAATTCATTTGCGTTAGCGCCGTTTTTTAAAAAAAACTCAATAGTTTGATTAAGCCCTAATTTGACTGCCCAATTAAATGAACTCCTAGATTCAATACCTTTGGCATTTATGTTAGCCCCATGCAATACAAGCAGTTTGATGATATCTAAATTTTCATGTAGATACCCATCTCTCAATGGACTTTTGTAACTAAATGTTGATTGATGATTGTAAAATTCTGGTTGTTTCTTTGATATTAGTTTGTCAAAATTTGATAGCTTTGCAGTAGGCAGTACATCTTCCTCAGAATTTGTAACGCTGTATAACATAAAAGGTGCATAATTGACAAGATACAATCAATTGTGATATTATTGGCCAGCAATAATCTACAATTTTATTTAGGTACTCACATTTTGTCAAAGTAACAACTGAATACTGCCAGATTTAATGATGTCCCGCCATCTTTGCATTTTGCATTGGCATTTGCACCATTTTTCAAAAGTAGGTTTATAATTTCTTTTTGCTTTAATTTTATTGCTATATGTAAGGCAGTGCTACCATCTTCTGCTTTCTTATCAATTATAACATCTTTATTTAATAATAGTTTAATTACGTCTGTAATATTATTAATTACAGCCAAGTGAAACAAATTGTATCCATTTTTATTAATTTTATTGATATTGATACCAGATTTTAACATCTGCCTAATTTCTTTTTCCGAGACTTCCAACATATAAGGCATTATTCCATTTGTTTCTGTATCACTATTCTGTATAACTTTTTTAAGTACATGTACAGATAATAAATAATCTACAAATAAAAGTTTAATATAATTAATTTTACATTATGCAATGCAATAACTTTGAAATTACATAAGATAATTACTTTAATTCACTATTAATTATCAAACAATAGAGAACTATAAACTTTTATTTTTTCTAATATTGTTTAAAAACAAGAACATAATGTACATACACTATTCAAAGTATATGTAGTACATTATATTGTAACATTTGTAAAACAAACAATAAAAATTTATTAATTAAAATTCCTTCTACAAATTTAGAGATCAAAACGAAAATAAAATTGCTGTATACCTACATAAAACGCTTGTAAACAGGATAAGTAAATTTAAAGCTCTGCATAAAGTTTAAGGTTAACGTTTGGTTTCCGCGGCTACGTCGTATGAAATAAATGAATGTCGTCCGCAACAATATAATTGGCCAACGAGCAAAAATAATTGGAAGCAAAGTTTTCCAGCTCGACCAATCAGTGCACTTGAGAATGTCGGCAAAAAGGCGCACTCCCTTGGAGAATCGATCGCAGTGAAAATGAGCCTTTAGAATCGACTGTTCAAATTTAAAGCACAAACTATAACGTACACAACGATCACAAAATCCACCTGACGGCTTGCTTGCTCCCGTTTTCCCTCCAATTTCGTTTTCACTCCCCAAGGTAAGTGTTGTGCTTAACTGATTGTTGTAATAATATTTAAAATTTCACATTATTTTCACTGAATATTGAAATAGCTAAATGCACGTAATTAGCTAAGCACTGGAATTTGGATTTTCTGACGTACTTTATTTAATTTTTTTTTTTGTTGGCTTTTCATTTCTCAAATAGTGAATCTTTCCTGCGTCTGTAGTTCTCTTGGCTTACGCTTTTACTTGGAGTCCACTGTGAAATTTACCATAACCTAACTTTATAAACTGTTAAACTCTTTGCTTGCACATCTTCATTGGTTTGTCTTCTTATCTATTTTGTTAGTATTAAATTTTTAAAGTAAAACAGTGAACCAAGGGCAGTGTTAAAACGTTAATTGTGTTTAGATGGAACCCATGGCCCTAGGCTCACCCGTTGGAAGTCCAGCTCAACCTCAAGGCAGTCCTGGGACAAATTCAGCCTACTTACCAGGATTTTTACTTGGAGACACTAATGTGGTAAATATGAATTAGTAATCTATAAAAAGAATTTTTATAGTTGTTTGTTTAGAAATGTTTAACTCTGATATTAGCTTTACAAAGTGTTTACGTGGCTATAAATAACAAATCTTTGCTTTCAGCAATCTAGAATTGGTTTAATGACTCCAGACTCATCACGCTTCACAAATACTGGACACGGTACCCCAAATTCTCCTGTTACCAGCTACACTACTCCAGACTTAAGAATAAATAGACAGAAAGCAATGTTTGGAGGAAACAATTCAAACATTTCTCAGATTGGCACAGAAAATCATGTTGGTGGGCCACCAACAAAATCTCTTTATGATAGTTTGGATCCAAAGCAATCTATGGGAACTCCAAATTTATCAATTAACCAAAGTATAAATCAATCAAGATTCTTAGGTGCAGGATTTGGTAAATACATTAAACATAAAATTCTAGTTAATTTATTTATTTTTAAAAGTTTAACAATGTCTAACAATAATTCATATTATTTGCAGCAAACAACACGATAAATTCTCCATTCTGCGAAACACCCTTAAACACCACCCAAAACGAATCGACGCAAGGATTGCTTCAATGGATCACAGTTTTCGGTTTTCCCACCACAGCCTTAAACACTGTACTGGCGCACATATCAAGCAGAGTGCGAATTGTTGACAAAAATCCGGCACCACATTCGCAAAGTAACTGGATTCACCTGAAGTGCTCCTCGGAGCAGGAAGCACAACGTGCGCTCACCTGCAACGGCAACATAGTTTCGGGGTCGATCATGATTGGTGTCATCCCCTGCACTGACGAGGGTGTTATCCTGGGTGGTGATAAGGAAAATCGTTCAATGCTGAGTGACAGTATGCGCATGTTTTCGACTCCCGTGAAGCCGCCAGGAATAGGTGGCTCAAATACCTCCAAGACTCCATCGCGGATAGCAAATGCCCGCCCGCTTGTCTCCGGCTATAATCAACACTTGAGTCCGCAGGCTGTCAGGTCGCCCGACAACGTGCCGCACAAGTCCACTGGTATAATAACTAAAGCAATGGAGTACGTTTTTGGATTGTGATTGGCAGGATAGTGTTTCCACTTGACGACTACTCCACGAACGAGTATTGTTGTATTTGTGTAAAAGTAGATGGTATATACGCCTATGTAACCATTTTCTTTTAAATAATCAACACCAGAACTAATAAGATTGTAAATACGTGGTGTTGTGTCGCTGAAGTTAATCGACAGTTGAATACAAAGACAGTTTAATTTTGGTAGGCAATTCTGTGTCGAAAAATTTATCATTCATTTCGTGGTAAATGGCCACTTTTGTCGCATTAGATTTTTTATGTACAATATTTAGTGCAAGATGTTAATATTTTTTGATTCATAAAGTTTTGCCTTAGGAATTTTTTAATAAACATTTTAATTTAAAGAAAAAAACGAATCTTTTGTAGTTATCATGTTTTAGTAAAATTTATTACAAACAAATTCAATTGCTCTTACATAACTTATGTGAAAATTAAAATCACAATATTTTAATTAATTCCAATGTTTTTATAAAAATTAAAATGTGTATGGATTGTATTCAATGCTTCAAACGGAGCATTTTTATTTTCACTCATATGTTTACATTATGTTAATATCGCAATAAACTTAAAAATGATTAGGATTTTAATTTATAAATCTGAACAAATAAAATTGCTTAAAATTACTGAATATAATTAATATTATCTGTTTTTGTGTACAATTATTCTTTTGTTTTTTTAATAAAATCTATTCTAAAATTATATCTTTGCAATAATCTAATTTACTTTGGGCTTTCAATAGTAGCATTTCCCAAATCAGTCATCTTTGGATATTTCACTTTCTTTTTGTCCAACTCATCCTGAGCCCAAAGAATCATTTTTAATAAATTATTCAGTCGTGGGCTTGTTGATTCTTGATATTCCATTTTCAATATTGCAGCATTCAATTCACTTGCAATCTAAAATTAAGAAATTTATTAAATATAGAAAATTGTTCTGAAATCCTTAAATACATAAATTTAATTATAGTATTTTTTACCTTCTGTCGATGTGTGGGATGCAACAAATCACTAAATGGACTCTTGTGTGGTTCATCAAATGCTAATAATGCTAGAGTTCGCTCCAATTCACTCAAAATATTTTCATCTGATTCTCCTGCTTCACTTAGCTGTTCCTGTGCAAACTGTAGGGCCTCCTCTATGCGCCCTGTACGAATCAATTCAATTAAATGAAGCTGTTGTAGGTGAAAGTGCAGGTATCTGTCATTGTCCAACAGTTCTGGGTGCAACTGATTTACCAAGTTCTTAGCTTCTTCTATTCGACCATTTTGAATGGCATCTCTAATGCGTATTCTGTCGTCCATAGAATCTAATTCTACAGCTGGTTTCACACCAGATTCTTGTTGAAATTTCTCTGCAGCTTCTTTAAAACCCTCTGAAAGTATAAAAATTATACATTAAAGAAGTTTTCAGTTTACAATAAAATATAAACAAATGCATATAAAGTTCAATGTGTATTTTTAAGTTATAAGTATGGCTATTTTTAACTACACTAATGATGATGTTCATAAACATCTAAAAATGCACTTTAAAAAAATGCTGTACATTTAGGATCCTAATAGTCAACTCTACTCTTATTAATTTATTTATATGTATCAGTAACAAATGAAAACCAACCAGTCACAAGGTAGTTCATAATAAGATTGTTCATTTGGGTTCGCTGTATGTGTGAGCCCTCCTCCAACTTTGCCATCCATTCCTCCTTCGATATGCTGTGGTCCTGCTTGTCATTGAAGCTCATTGTCTTTTGAAAATCTTAAAAACACAAAGCACGCCATTAATGAAAGGTTATAACGAAACGACACAAGGTTTCAAAAGAGCCGGAGAGCCCGAGAAAAAAACAAGCAAGAATAAGTCAAGCCTGTCGTCTGATCCTCGCGAAACACGTCGCCACGGAACAAAGCCGTACGAGCGTCGGCTGGTCGGGCTCTGTGCTCAAAACTTACCATCGGACTCTGGCTGTCAGTGTGGATGGATGCAGGGAAGAGCGCTGTCGCCAAGAGAGAGAGTGAGAGTGAGAGCGAGTATGTGAGCTCCTGTTTTTCCGGGCCTCCACGAACACCGTGTCCGAGTTTTCTCCGTTCGTTGCTTCTTTCGTCGGAAGAGACTCGTTCCTGTGCTCGAGGTTGAGCACGTAGGGGCAAGAGCGGGCTCCGCACTCGTCTTCAGTACAGTCTGTCGCGGGCGTAAACAAAAATGTTTTGCTGTCGTCTCTCTTCCTCTCTCCGTTGCCTTACACGATGTATACTCTCTCCTACCCCCCTCTCTTCTCAGCCCCTCGTCGCCGGGTGAGACACCGACCGGGATACACACACGCAGCGCGGCGCTTTTTCGGAGGGGGAGAAGACGGAGAAAAAAGCCTGCGTCGTCGTAGAGAGCGTCTGTTTGTTCTGCTGCTCCTGCAGCTGATGAGAGCACTGGCTCCGTTTCTGTAGGTGTGTTCGCGTTTTGTGGGGGCGGGCTTTTAAATGGCTATGCCGCTTTTTATTGACAAGTTTAAAGAGTTATTTAGCGTTACTGGAGCAACTGAGTTTTTGATTTGTTGGAAAAAATTGGTAATAAGAGATACGCAAGGTTGAGTACAATTAAAAATAAAGTAAAAACAGTTCGTGAATAGTTTAGAAGACAGTTGTTAAAACAAGTAGAAAGTCAGTCAAAATCAATTAAATACCTTCATATTTTCAATGTTGTAATTTGTTTTAATAATTATTTATGTACTTTATAATTGTTTTGCAATTTGTTAAACGAATATTACAAAACAATAGTATTTGCAAGAAAACCTTCTACCTAAGAACGTTTTATGCACTATCGTACGGAAAAGGCTCCTTCGTGCCTGCAACCAGCGCAGTTCAGTAACCTCAGTCGTTCAAATTCGCCCTCAAAATATCGTATTCTCAGCGCCGGATACCAGGAGCATATGAGAGACGAGTAAGGAGGTATCCACTCCTTAAACATGCAGTGTATTACTTTATATATTGGGGCCATTGCAATGCTGAAACTCAACTTTCCAAACGGTAATTTCTTCGATTCGGATGTCAGGAGCGTATGAGAGCCAAGCAGCCAAGGAGTATCTTGTCCTATCTAAACGCACATCGGCACCCTCCCAGCCCACAAACAATAATTACTTTTTTTTTTAATTTATACAAATAACTGTTGCATTGATTAAAAAACTAATGACACTTTCAGATGGAGGAAATTCGGAGGAATTAGGAGGAATTTGTTTGAAAGTGATTAGTTTGTTACTTTAGAAGCCCATGTAAGAAAATGTTTTTGTAGGTTGGAAGAGCGTCAGCGATGGACCAATCAGAGGAAGCGGACGGATTGCACGGTGGAGCATTTTCTCGACCGATGTATTGGGAGTACAGAGAGTGCAAAGAGGTGTGTCTTCCCTATATCAAATGCGTATAGGTGGTTTTTTAACAGGTGGAAGGTGGAACAGTCCCACGGCGTACAGAATTTTTTACAAAGCAACATTAAAGTTGGGGTTTCAGGTTTCACCTTGCCATCGTTAAACAGATGTTTCGTTGGATTACGTTTAGGCGGTGCTAAAGTGTAAGTAGAGTTGTAATTTTACTTCAAAGTAATGTACTACTTTGCTTTCTCGTGAGACTAAAGAGCCACGTAATAATGTTAATCATTTAGTTGATACATTATCCCATCATAGCACTTAACAGTTTACTCAAAGTAATTACCTTCACATGCAAGTTACCTTTATTTACTTCATAGACATAACCAAACATGTAGTAGCTAGACTTGATTAATTGAACCAGTTATGCTACATAAATCAATTGTTAATGATTATAATGTTATTTTTTATTGCAGATGGTATCAATTTGCAGACTCCAATATTCTCTAAGATTGTCACTGCAGCTTTGAAAATCAAATTCCGTATGATCTTCAATATGAAGAAAAATCAAAGTTGGAGCTATACGTTTAGAGAAATCTGGATTCTAGATACATAACAAGAATGAGCTGATATAAAAGTCTGAAGCTGACAATGTCTTGGATTAGATGTAGCTTAATATATTATTACTAAGTCTTCAGTAAGACCCAAAGTTATTTAGCAGATTAAGTAATTTCATTTTAAAACATTCAATATGGAAATAACACATTTTTTTATAAGTTTAATTTACATTTTTCAAGAGAGACAAAAGCTCCTGGGCCTTTAACAGTAGTATTATGATAGCATAAAGTATCAAATCATTGTTAGTTAATGTATTTTGCAATTTCAAAAGATATTAATACATTTAGCTTGATTTTTAAACATTTTTCTTATCTTCGTGAAAAATAAATATTTATTTTTTGACCTATGATTTTTTTAGACAACTGTTACAAGTGATATCATTAAAATAAACAATTGTTTCTCATAAGATTTTCATTACAACTGCAAATTGTTATAACAGCAAAAATGTTGTATTTTTAGTTTTTGTTCTGTCATCATTATTTTAAAAAATTGTTTAAAAAATGGGTAGATCTATCTATCAAAATAGCTAATACCTATCGTACTTTTCCGAAGGTTTTCCGCGTGAGTCCGTCACGTTGGCAGTATAACTTTAGCGAACGTAAACACACCTTTAGACACGAGCCATGATGAGCCGCCGCCGTCGTCGTGGTCGCCGCTGCCGCAGTCTGCAGACGGTCGTGGTGCGCGCGCTATCATGGCGGATCCGTTGAGTTTATTGCGCCAGTACAATGTCAACAAGAAAGAAATCATCGAGCGCGACAAGCAGATCATCTTCGGCGAGTTCTCATGGCCGAAGAACGTCAAAACCAACTACCTGACCTACGGGTGAGTCCAGTGCTTACTAGCTCGCGTTATACGCGCTCCGGAATTTCTAGCCTCGAAGCAGCCTAAAGCGTTCTTACCTCTTCATTTTAAGCTGTAAACAACGTGTTTTAAGTCTCTTTCAGTGTATGCTCTGTCACAATTACAATGCAACTGTTCTACAGCTGAAATTGCAACTTGCTCCATGTATAGATCTTGCTCTTTCACTTGATACTTTCTACTCATAATGGAGCTGATTTTGTTTGTTTTTACTTCTTCTATCTATTGATTAGCCATGGATAATCATTTGTTACAATTGTTTTACAGTTATATAAAAACACTTCAAAGCTTGTTGTGCATTAAATTATTTCAATAAGATGTGGATCAATAAAATAGCACCGATAAACTTTCTTTAGAATCAATTGAACTTGCACGTTCCAGAAAGTTAACCTTGAAAAGTAATCATAAGTTTCAAACACTAAATTACATAAATTTAACAAGCAATTTTGAAATGTATTCTTTTGTTATTAGCATTTTAATGTAATTTTTGAAGTTTATTAAAAAATTATTGTGAAATTAAATGTAGATGCTTTTAATATCACTTTCCATAAGTGCACAGCTGGTATACAAAGATGAAAGCTAAACTTTGTGAAATAAATAATTCTACATTTTCTAACATTTTTAATTATTTTTATTGTAGTAAAATATTTTTATAACAAAGGTAGGAACAGTTGCATTTTGTAATGTTTTATAAATTTAATTTTGTATGATACATTTACTCTTGCGAGACAGTATTAAACACAAAAATCTAAACAAATATTCTTATAATCTGTATAAACATTAAAGATAGATGTAGTTTAAATAATAAAACTAAGTGTTGTACAAGTTTTAATTATTTTATAAATATAATTTTCAGGTCGGGTAAGGAGGGTGCACCAAAAGAATATTACACCTTGGAATGCCTACTGTTTCTCTTACGGAATGTGCAATTAACTCATCCTGTCTATGTGCGACAAGCTGCAGCCGAGAATATTCCAGTAGTACGACGTCCCGACAGAAAAGATCTTCTAGCCTACTTAAATGGAGACACAGCAACTTCAACTGCTATTGACAAATCAGCACCTCTCGAGATCCCAACGCAGGTTAAGCGCGCCGCCGAAGATGGCCTCGAGTCTGGCTCAAAGAAGCCGCGCTTCGAACAAAATGAGCTGCATGTACAAAAGGTCAAAGAGCAGCTTGCTGCTCGGCTGGACGCTCCAAAGGAAGCCTCGGTCCAGGTCGACAACATCAAGTCTCTGTCGGAAACAATGTCCGTGGAGAAGATCGCGGCCATCAAAGCAAAGCGTCTCGCTAAAAAGCGTACGACCATCAAAGAGAACGACGACATTGGTATGGGCTCAGATTTGCGCGCGATCCTCGACATGGACGTCGATGACATGAAGATGATTGTGTCACGGGAACGGCAATGGCGCACGCGGACGACCATCCTTCAAAGCAGTGGTAAGGTATTTGCCAAAAATATATTCGCAATACTGAACAGTATCAAGGCCCGGGAAGAGGGCAGACAGAAGGGTCCAATGGTACCGACACCGATGGTCACTCCGCGCTCCACGCCCTTGAGGCCGTTGCCCCAGCCTGCTGTGTACAATCGTTACGATCAGGAACGATTCATTCGACAGAAAGAAGAGACCGAGGGCTTCAAGATCGACACTATGGGAACATATCACGGAATGACGCTAAAATCTGTAACTGAGGGCACGAATCCGGCGGTGCGCAAGCCATCTGCAAGTGCTCGTAAGTGCTGTTTGAACATTTTTCTTTATGTAAACAAGTAGGATCAATAGAGCTGATGATTAAAATTTGAATTATTTCAGCTGCAAATCCAAATGCCACACCAACCTCAGGCTTACTGCCGACCTCAGCAGCAAAGCTCACGCCTCAACAAGCAGCCCAAAACAAGCGCCCGAGCCGAACGCCCATTATCATAATACCCAGCGCCAACACGTCCCTTGTTACGATGTACAACGCCAAGGACATTCTGCAGGACTTAAGATATGTTTCGAACGAGGAAAAGAGAGCAACAAATGCGAAACGCGAGAATGAAATTTTATTGCAGCGACGAAAGGAAGGTGGCCTTACGGTGCCGTATCGTGTCATCGACAATCCACAAAAATTAACTAACGCCGACTGGGATCGTGTTGTGGCGGTCTTTGTCATGGGCCCGGCTTGGCAGTTCAAAGGCTGGCCCTTTGATGGCAATCCAGTCGAAATATTCTCCAAGAGTAAGTTTCATATTTTATCATCTTCTTACAAGCACCAGTAGAAATATGGAATTAATCACACATTGTTGAATTTTGTTTAGTATGTGCATTCCACATAAAGTACGACGAGATGCGACTTGACAGCAACGTGGCAAGGTGGGCAGTCACCGTTATCGAGCTCAGCAAAACAAAACGGCACTTAGATAGAGCAGCGATCATGAGATTCTGGGAGGTGTTAGACAAGCACATGATCAAAAATAAGGCTCACTTAAGGTTTTAATTTAATTGTGTTAATATATAAAATTTATATTAATGTAAATATTATCATAGAAAAACTAAAATAATTCGTTCAATTGATTTATGACTTTCAAAAACAATCTGAGCTTAAAGCTCCTTTTTTTTTGTTTTATTGTCATCGGTTATAAAATGAATTTAAAATCATTGGACAATTCGTAACAAAGTGTATTCATTATTGTATTTCAAAACGACAAGTCGCACGCGTTTTCTAAAAATGTGTAAGAAACAAACATATGTGATAAGCAATTTGATTAAAAATGTATGTTATAATACGAAAAAAAAAGTTTTTTTTTCAACTAAACTAAACAATATTCAGATTGAATATTAAACAAGTGTTCACATAAACGACCTTCCATTAACACTCCGCAATTTTTCATCTCAAAACAAAATTTCATTAAAAAAAAACTCTTTTCTGGTGTATTTAAATCATTAGGAACTGTAACTTATTAAACTTTAATATATAGATATAATATATTTGAAATTGTGACATTGATTTAACATCTATCATACCAATTTCCCAATAAACGATCTTTACTATTAAAAAAAAAAAGAAAAGCAGTAATTTCGGTAGAAAAATAGCAGTAAAGCTTTCCAATATCCTAAAATTCTTCCTAAAGTCTAAACAGCAAGAAACTTCGGATATATCTTGCACTCTATCGCCAACGCATGTCCCAAGAGACGAGCCAGTTGGGCATTATGCGCTTTGATTTAACAGTAGGAGGACTTAATCGAATTGGCCAATCTAATTTCGCGCGGAGGTTCGCCCGCGGTGGCACACCGTATACATACGGTTTAGCTTGGAGCGGCGAAAAAGTTGAGGAGGGGGTTGGCGCCGATTCGAGTCACGGGGCTCTTCGCGAGAATAAACGCCTCGGGCTGTCCATCTGTTTACACGGGCGATCGAGTCTTTGCTAACTCGATTGCTCCGTTATTCTCCGAGGCTCGGAGACTATGCGCTCGATAGTTTTTCCTCGTTTCATCCACAGAAGTTCCTTTGGGAAGTTCCTTCGCTCTGCTTGGTTTTTTTCTATTTTTCTTTCGCTACCGATATACCTCGATATATAAAACTGTTATGTGATATTCTGTTTTATTTAATCATGATTGCGTGCTTAGTCGTTGACTTATTTCAAGGGACTAGGAAATAATTGAGAATTTATGTTTATAAATATGATTTTTTTTTTCATAAAACAAAACGAAGTTATTATACATACTGTTGATTTCATTCGAGCATAAAATTTATAAATGTAGATGCTTATTAAAACGTAGATTCAAGTATACACAAGTAAAAATAAACATTTTTTGTTTACCACATTCTCGACGCGTGTACATCGAATCAAAAACAGCCAAATAAAAATTAAGTCCAAAAAAATACGAAATAAAAATAGAATAAGAACTAATGTACCCAGAGACATTCAACAATAAAAAAAATGCCACATATTCAAGCGAACTTGTAGCACAACAAGCAGTTGGGCTGAACGCAGGGTATACGGGGGACGAACGAGGGCAAATGAAAGACCGGCCGCTGGGGCAGCTGTGCTGACCCCGCTGGCTGCTGCTGGAGCTGAGCGCCATCGAGGAAGCCTCGCTCGTAGGGGCTGGGCTTGGCCAGCCCGGGGAATCCCGCTGCAGCGCAGACCTCCAAGCTCCTCGGTACGCCGTCGGCCACGTAGTTGACGAGGCAGCAGCCCTGTAATGATCCCTTATGCTGCATATATCAAAAATCGTCCATCCCGTGATAAGCCTATAACCAGCGACTTACCAGCGAACTGCTATCGTGGAGGTCCGGATAGAGCTGCTGTTGGGGCTGAGCGGGCCCGGTAAAGTGTGGATCGAGCGGCTTCGTCGGTGCGGGGGGTAGGGCTCGCTGTGCGGTGGGCGGTCGGAAGGCCGAGATCCGCTCGTTGGCGCCGCTGGCGAAGTACTCGATCGCCCGGAGGAGGTCCTGGTTGCAGCGCTGGAGGACCAGCTGGAGGACCGAGAGCTTCGTCGCGGGGAAGAGCCGGGCGAGAGTGTCGAGGGAGGCCTGGGACACCTGACCTGATGACACTTGCTTCTGCTCCTCCTCCTCCTTTTCTTCTTTATCCTTCGTTTTCGGCTGTGCGTGCGTGAGTTGCGTTTGATTTACAATATTTATTTTGCACCCTTGTTTTACACTTACCGTGCTAGTGCTCGGGCTACTCTTGACGCTCCTCGTCGGCGAGGGAGATTTATCGGCTGGCGGTTTCGGCTCAGCAACGGGTTTGCTCTCCGTGCTCGGGGCGTCGATTTTGGTTTTGGCTTGATCGGGTTCGGGCTCGGTGACCGTCATACCGAATATCTTGCCCGGCGGCAGTCGGTTGAGCTTCTGCCCCGTCGTCACTTTGGCCATGCTCAGGGCTATCGCGTCCTCCGCGGCCTGCTGTCTCTTCAATGCCACCTGCAACGCCAATGTATTTTCCTTGCGGTTTTTTCAATGTTACTACTCCCCTCGTATCGTTTTCCTCGTGAATCATTGATTCTATCGATAATGCTTGAAAGGGAAGGAGATCATGCGGATCATCAATTAAAATCTCTGTTGCGCTAAAAGCCAATCAATCCCGATAGCCTCGGAGCGGCCACGTTTGAAATCAGCCGCTCAAGTGGCATAGCTGGCGGGGGAGGGTGTGTGCCGCGAAGAAAACACGATGGACACCGGGGAGGCTCTATCCCCCTGTGCCGTCGAGGAGGAGATCGGGTATCGTAATGCCTGAGCAAACAGAAATGAAAGCCGATGCCACGTTAATGGATTTCGGCCCGCGCGCGGATTCGAAACGCGCTTGCTTCTCTCTCTCTCTCTCTATCTTTCTTTTTTCTGACGCGCGGCTCGACTTTTATCGGCCTCGATTATACACACGCTGGAAACAATGAAAGACGATTCGTGATGAGCCTTCTTTTACAACTCGAGAGAGTATGCCGGATTTTGTGGAGGGGGGGGGTGATGGATACGTTCGTTGTTGAGATAAATCGGTTGACGCCCGGCGCACCGACTGTTTTTTCTCCTCTCGTTATTATTAGCGGTGAACAATACACCGCTTTTGACATTTGCATCCACTCTTCTTTTTTTTTAAGGACACTTTGTAATTTTCTTTAAAACCAAAAAATAACAATAAAATTGCATATTTTATACCTTAATTTTTAAAAAATCGCCAAAAACGCATATCGAAATTTAAAAGAATCATCTCACCTGGGCTGCCATGACCCTCTGCCTCTCGGCGATGAGGGAGCACTTGGGGCAGAAGCAGTCGCGGTAGCGGCACTCGCGCTTGTGCCCGCGCAACCACGAGATTAGCCCGTGATTCCTGCACCTCGCGCACTTTGGCCTCCGCTGCTTTGCCTCGCCGACTGCGCTCGTCCCTTCGCTTTCCCCCGACTTCTTCAGCTTACCTCGCAGCATCTCTTCAACTCTGCGTCCTTTCGACGCGCTTTTAACGGTCTCTCTCTTTCTCGGTTTTATATTTCACTGTTTCGCTAACTAAAATTCACATTTTCTTACAAAACGCGTACACTTACTAATCTTTCTCTCACTCGACACGCTTGCACTTTCGATCCCTTCAATTTAACACCACGTAGATTCTTCCAACAATTCAAGAGTAACTCATCGACAGAAACGAAGAATGCCGATCGCGACGGGCGATTAGTTGGCAATAGGCGACAAGTGAAATTTTTCAAGCTACTGGATAAAGAAAACCTCGTCCCTTCACAGGACTTTAACATGTGCGCGCGCGCGTGGTCCAGCCCCTTGGCGCAACACGGAGGGATGACGGAGGCTAGGATTGGCTCTCGGTTTGTTTGCCTTGCGGCGCGCCGCGGACACGATAGACACCGCCCGGTCTTTCTCTCATCCTCCTCTCTCGAGCTTTTTCCCTTTTCCGGAGCGAATATCACTTTGTTGCCCTCGCGCATTAATGTATCGCTCGTCTCTTCTGCGATTTTAACGATACCTCACCCCCCCCCCCACCCTCTATATAGCGTTGTCTTTCCTTTCTCATTGGCTTCTGTACATAACTGGACCAAGATTGATTCTTCGATTAGCGCTCGAATTGATATAGTGAAGGTAATAAAGTGTGTATAAAGTAATAAAAATAGTTTTGTGTGGTTTTTTTTAAATATTAAAGTATTATTCAATGTATTCTTGTTAGATATGTTTAATAAAATACAATTCTTTGCGAAATGGAAAAAAAAGAAGAGAAAATAAGAAACGTGTTACAGGCAGCTTTGTCAGGCAGATTATATTGTTTAAACGTATGTGGTAGGAGTACGTATACACTTTAATTATTTACACATCAGAAATCAGGTACTCTCGTTTATCGTTGTGTCATGAAAATTTACGTATAATAACGAATAAGGCTACAATAAATTTCATCGGTTAACGAACAAAACTCTAACGCGTACGGAAATTTAAAAAAAAAGGTATTATTGGATCTTTTATTATTATATATTTTTTTAAAATTCGTATAGTGATGCAATCGCATGTACGCAGGCTACGCAACAATCATCTGCAGCTTTTGGAGTTGAGCCTGCAGCGGAGCACGCAGTAGACCAAGACCTGGAGCAGCGCTATCCAAGCGCCAAGTGCAATGACCGTCGTGACGAAGGGCACGGAGGGCATGTCGAGCTCGCCGAGTATGCGCTCGGAGCTGCGCAGGTAGCAGAACTCCGCGGTGCAAGGTATCCTGCCGCGGCCGAGGTAGATCGCTTGCAGCAGGCCCTCGAATGCGTAGCTGAAAGCAATTGCGAACACGTAAGTTTCAGATATGCTCTCGCGAGAAGTGTATAATGGATTGTGTATCTCGAGAATGTATATACCGAAAGTAGCTGATGTCGCTGAGGAACTGCAGGTAGATCGGTATCTCGGTGAGCTTGAGGAAGAAGCCGGCAAAGAGAAACATCGGGATGTTGAATGCCGGTACTAGGAACATGCCGGCCTGCAAAGAATGCGCGATTGAAATAAGAGAATATTGGTTTTATACATGAGAGGTGGAAACAAATATTTACGTCTGTGTTGAACGCCGCGCCTGTGGCTATGCCGAACGACTGAGCGAGGATCGTCATGAGCGTGCAGATTACCCAGACGTTGAAACATCGCTCGGGCTCGAGCGGCTGGCCGGTGAGGTAGTAGGCGATCGCCAAAAAGGCCGTGGGGCAGATGATCTGGAATGAAAGGTAGACGAATTTGATAATAGTAAAAGTAAAAATGACGAATTGTTTGTTTTATTGTGAAATATACTTGTAGAGGAAGATCGGAGAGAATTTTGGTGATGTAGTACGATTCTAGTGAGTACCAGTTGTTCGCGTTCTCGCGAACGAACACTTTTGCCTCGGTTGGAACTGAAACGGAGAACATTTCGGATTGATACATTTTTATTTGAATATTATTTTAAAGAAATTAATAAATGAATATATTGCAATCTTACACGTTTGTATGGCGGGCATGGCGTTGGCGAAGAACAAGAACAAAGCGAAGAAGAAGATGCAGGCGATGTTGCTCTGCACTCTACTCGCCTCCTCTCCAAAGTCGTAGAACACCAGGCCCAGAAGTCCAGCGACAATAAGATGCGTGACGAATCGCAGCTTTGTAAGCGTCTGTAAAAACACACAAACACAAAAGTAAATTAACAAAAACATTCGAGAGCCTGTCCTGTTTAGATGAATATAAAAAAATGGCCCTACGTTGTCCCGCTTGATGCAGATGAAGGCCCGGCGCATCAATACCCTCATCTGTCCGAAACAGCCGATGGCATAGTGCTTGCGTCGTTTCCTGACGAGTTCACCGGAGCCGTCGTTGGACTCCTCGTCGGTCGACTGCTGCTCGTCCTCCTCCAAAATCTTATCCTGGCCGTCCGTAATGGCTAGTATCTCCTCGAACTCTCCTCCTCGTTGACCAGTTAACACCTCCAAAACTGCCATGATCGTAATAACGAAACAAAAATGATAATTGATTAGAAATAAAAGAGATCGGTAAGGGTACATAGGGGAAAAGAAGTGAGTGTGTAGTTACGGAATTCGGCGAGGTTGTAGAATGGCGGGCAGACGTAACCCGCGGCGGCAAAGTACTCGAGGACGCGCTCGCGCGGACCGCTGTAGCAGCAGCGGCCCCGGTACATGATCAGCAGGTCATCAAAGGAAAGCAGCATCCGACTGCTTGGCTGATGAACCGAGCACGCCACCGTGCAGCCCTGCCGTGCCATTTGGTTCAGCAGACTCACCACCTGATCGTGAATGCAAGTTATAACATATGCACAAGCACAGAGGAGAGGAGCTTGTTTACCTGATTGGAAGATGCGCTATCGAGGCCACTGGTTGGCTCGTCGAGCAGAAGCAGCGAGGGGCTGGTGATGATCTCCACGGCAATCGAGAGCCTCTTACGCTCGCCACCGCTGAGCTTGGAAGCCAGCGTGCCCAGGCAGTCGCGCAGCCCGAGCTTATCGGCTACGTCCTCGATCTATAACGTGAACCGATTGTTGCCGATCGGTAAGTCGATATACGCAGAGAGTGAGAGCGAGGACCGAGGATATTTGATATAGCACGCGGCCAAGCCGATCTACATCGGCTCTATGACTGTATTATACGCGAGGGAGGAACATTGCTAATAGCGGGTAATAGCTCGTGGTTTTGAACGAAAGTTTGTGATGAAATCGGATGACTGTCCAAGGCGTATAATCAGAGAGCTGTGGTGAATCCCGAGAAATATGTTTATACTAGAGATAGATAGAGGAAAGAGTTACAAAGCTGTCGAGGACTTACGATCGCGTTCCTCGACGCGTCGTTGTGACCCTTTGTCGGGAGCTTCAGTCTCGCCGCTATGTAGATGGTCTCGCGGGCGGTCAGCAGGGGCATCAGATCGAAGTCCTGGGTAACGTAGCAGACGCGCAGCGACGAGGACGACTGATCGGCCTTGGAGCGGCCGTTACCATGCTGCGCTGCTATCAGGTTCAGCAGGCTCGTCTTGCCGGAACCCGAGGCTCCCAGGATGGCCGTCAAACGGCCGGCCCGGAATTGCCCGGTAACGTCGTGTAAGATCTCCTTCCATTTACCTATGAAAGTACACCAAAACGTTTTGTTATCAATATAGGAAAACCGTGTGAGCTTTGGTGTATAAATACATGTGTCAAATTTTCATTATTTCTTTCCGATTTTTTTTTCTGTTGACACTTGTCAAATAAATTATGTCTGTCGAGTATTGCTCGTCTTGTCGTTTAAACACTCTCTCGAATAAGACGAGAGATAATTTAGCCAAGAGAGAGAGAGAGGCAATAACATAAACGCCGCAGCGTTGCAAATTAATCACTCTTTATTTTTAACGACAACACACGTAACGTTGTATGAATATTTACATAAGCATAAGAGACGAGGAGGAGGAGGAGACAGCCTTCCTCGCGGCTGCAGATCTCTCTCTCTCTCTCTCTCGGCACATTTTTCCGATCGAAACCTACCATCATCAGGATACGTGTGCATCACTTACGCGCTCTCGCGAGGATGCATCTCAAGGGAGTTACGGAATACACTCCACTACCCGATCATTATAACTTGCCTTTCTTCAGGGGCACCGAGTAGTAGACATTGGCGAACTGTATGTCGACCTGCCGCGCGTTATCGGCCGGCGTCGGGCCGGTGACGATCTCGATGCACTCCTGCTGCTTTTCCGGCTCCTTCCTAAGCGGCGTCTCGGCGCTGCAGTCCTCCTGGCTGTTCGCCTCCTTTGCCTTGGCCATCCTCGGGGCGGGATTGCCCCGGCGCATACCGAAGCGCTGCATCCTCAGTTCATTGTCCCGGCCCCGAGACTGCGAGCCTCGCGATGTCACCTGGGTGTTTGCAGTCATGCCTGTGTTAGAAGCCGGGGGTGTATTGGAAGCGCCTGGGCACACACGGCCCCGATTCGAGAGACGGAAACTCTATACGCTATAACCCGATCTCCTTCGCAAGCTCTCTCTCGCGCGCGCGTCCCTCGAACCGGCCCGACAAACAATCGGCCTCGTCTGAGAGAGAGAGAAAAGTGCAAGAGAGCTCGCGGTTTCGTGTGTCTCGGTAGCAATGGCGCTTGCGCGTCTAGCCGTGATTTGAATATCAAATTGCCCGCGCAGCTGTAAGTGCGTATACGCTGTTATTTTAGACTATCACCGCTTGCCGTTATACCGAGCTTGCGACTAACTTTTGTCACATGGACCATTTGGAAATGAGGGATGCAGTGTGTGTATTTGAACTTGTTGCGCTTTCAAGGTGCCTCTCATTCGTATACGCGCAGATAAGATCGATTGGAAATTATCGATGATTAGATGCAGCTAATCGGAGTGACTTAATCGATGACTAGTTTTTTCATTTCGTTCGCGCTGCGTGTGACACTGATGAAGAGCTTTTTTTGTTGTTTTTTTGTTGCACTGGGTAATTGTTTGTGTGTTATCGTATTTTTTTTTGCTTTTTTTTAGGGGGAGGCAGGTTTTATTATTAGTCGACTGGTATTTCAATGATGAGCTGTTATTGAAATTGATCAAAGAGACAAATCCTTTTTCGTAGGTACAATAATAAACGTGTTTTGAAGAATTATTAATGTACGAGTACCTATATTGGTATCAAATGTTATTACTGTGCCTGAAAAGTATTGATTCAAAATTTCACTCACCATGCGCACAAGTATTGATTCAAATTGTTTTATAGTTATATGTTTTTTTTTATAAAAATACGAACGAACATTTAATAAAAATAAAAAATAAGGCAAAAAGAGAATATACAATGAAGAATCCCAAGATAGCGGCATTACAAAGCTTGCGCTCAAGTCGCGCTAAACAAATTCAATCACCATTAATTCAAAAGCTCATTGCCGGCTGTAGACAGTGAACGTGATCGTCATTGCCAGGAAAAGCCGTCGGTTATGTTCCAATGAAACACAAAGAGTACCGGCTGCAAAGTCGAATATATATCCCTCGTAGAGCTGGAGTCTCGTGGTAGACTATACGTATATAAAGTTCCGCAAGCGCGCGCGCGACGCACCAACGACGATGTTAATTCGCGCAGCAACGCGAAACTCGCGAGCGCGACACTTGGCCGAGTAGCGAGTCGCCAGCCATAAGCGGGGAGTAGCTGCTACTTTGACTGCGCGTCCACGTCGACTGGCCCATAATGCGCGCCTCTATAGCCAGTCCAACCGGCTCGGTCAGCTCTTACTTTCTATAAAGCGCGGGGTGGGAGGTGCGAGCAAGCGAGGACGTTTTCGAGGATCGCCGCGAGGAGATCTGAGATGCGCGTTTCGGCGAACGAGACTACTACTGAACGCACCGCTGCGCGCACTGCTACCCATATACAATGTCTGTATGTGTGCGACTCGGTGCGACGCGCCCGGAAAAATGACGCTTCATTGGACACGCGCGCGCTCGCGCAAAGAGCTTTATCTGACCATGTGAGGCAGATAGTGCACACACGCACGCACACACGTGCCTATCATCATCGCTATACTACCCTCCCCCTCCCTGCGTGTGCAATCGGTCCGGATCTCTTGCCCGGGATGCATATCGTCGCTTTGTGCCTCTTGTTTGTCCATCGACGACTTATTATGTATTTTGAACGAGAGCGAGAGAAGCGTTGAAAAACCGACGTTATAAGGACAGGCCGTGTATAGCCGGAAAAGCTAAAGCTTTTATCGCGCTTCTATGTGTTCGCTTTGTATGTATTTAATTTCGCGGCTTTATCGCTCTCTTGCTCGATAAAAGGAGGCAAAAATAGAAAAGTGTTTTGACTGTCCGCGTCATTTTGCTATGTGTCTACTTACATCATAGACTCTTCATGCGTATATATTTGCACTGTACGATCTTTTCTTTTTTCCTTTGCAGTTATATCGACACAAGTTCGTGTGATGTATGGAAATTAAAGTATCCTCTCTTGTTTACATAAGAGACTCTAAACTACGCTTAAATAGTTCAAAAAGGCTTTCCGCGTTTTTCAACGACTAATTCATGCTATAAGTATGCCTACAAGCCAATACTCATGACACAAATGTGGATTGTTAAATTGTGTTTAAGCCTTTTTGGATATTTGACAGTGCTCACATAATGACTCGGTTCAGACGCGTTGGGCTAAAATTCACTACCTGCGGAATACTGAGGTGACGCTTCGAATTTCAGCCCTAAATGAAATTAAATCCGTTAAATATTTTATAATTGCTAATATTTAAAGTGCGTGTTCTTTTTTCAAAGGAATGCTATTCTTTGTGTACACTTGATTTTTTTCTCGCCATCATGTAAGATTTAATAAAGATAAGAGAGTAAACGTGTCAATTTTTTTTGTTCAATTAATAAGTCGTTAATGTTTAGCTTAGTTGGTAAAGTCCACAGGCGGTTGCGCAACGAGACCGTTCGCTTACAAGATAATAATTTTCAACAACATTCCTCTTCCAGCGTCTATTCTTGACTCTACTTATACACACTCCAAAGAAGTTGGATCTGTTTTTGCGCGAGACTCTTCAAATTTCCCAGTCGCGACGCTATGGAAAGTCCATCGAAAACGACGCGGCTTCTAAAATTTCATGCAACAAGACTGAAAAGCCGCATTGATTCGTCAATCGCATTCCTGCGGTGCGTCGATTCCTAATAGCGTCAGTACACTTGATATACATACAGGAATAGTAAAGTCAATTACGAAAAGCATGCGGCGTCTCTCAGGCGCAGATAACCGGGCGGGAGCATCGGATGTCTCTGATTTTCCAATTTTCCGCAGACTCTCCCCCGAGGGGGCGGTGGCAAGCGGGAGATAGATCGTTTGTGGTTTATCAGGCCGCTCAAGGCGAGTGAGACGATGAGCGATTTTTTCTCGCGTGCGCGTTCATTACCAGACCGATGCTTTTGTAATTATAATTCGCATCGGGGCAGAGCGATGCCGCGGATGGGATCGAATACGTAACGATCACAGATCGAGCGGCGCATAATTATGAATATAGCGCCTATATCCCCACCCGGCGCGCGACACTGGCTGGATTTTTCATTTTGAAACTGGAGTACCGGTTTTCCATTGCCCTTGAAAAATTCGCTCAGGAAGAGAATTGGGATCCCAACACTGCTATATATATGTCTGCGATATATATGCCTGGGCGGGGAAGTTTAACATTAGCCTTATGGGAGAAGTCGTAATTTTAATTGTTTTGCAAATTTAAAAGTATCTCTCAGTAAAAAAAGCACAAAGATT
>JAPYYQ010000779.1:0-49392 GCA_030522585.1 Anagyrus pseudococci | reverse complement strand
TGAAGAAAAACGCGGTATTTCAAGCGGCCCTCAAAAAAAATTTTGGGCCATTTTTTGGACACGAAAACGGCTGATTTTTTATGGAAATCCTCATATACGGATCAAACACAGAAAACTCGTCAAGTGAATATGAAAGGAACTACTCATTATAGCAAAGATTCATTTATTGGCTCATATTGATGTGAATGGGCGACGCGTCATTATAATTTATTACATTATTACATGATGCAAAAGGCGAGAACGGTTATACAAATTATACAAATAAATTGCAAACGCATATGCTTTGTGAAACTTTGTTGTTTTCAAGGAACAGCACTGAATAATTTTGCAGATGCCGACACATCCGCCATAAAACTGAAATTAGATCATGAAAATTACTAAATACATGTATATTTACCGTTGTAAAATAACAAAATTATAAAAATTGTTAATGCTTTTCTTTATTTTTAAAATTCACTATACTGAATCTATAAACTACACACACTGGAATCGTTTGCTCCGATAAAAATTATTATTACAAACAACACACATTTACAAACTTGATTATAAATAATAAAAGCACAGTTAATATAAAATGCTCTACTTTAATCATGGACGTTTTTGGAGATATTCGTTGACGGTTGTTTGGAATTTTCAACTCCGTCTTTCAAACGTACGTCTTGTCCCCCTCCCTCCCCGACCACCCCTCTTTGGGAAGTCCAGAGTTCCGACTATTTCTTTGTTCATGGTACGAAACTATAGTTAGCGACATTATGGAATTAAACTGTAGATGACCACGCGTGCTAGGAGTTTTATGCATTTTCTTCAATTCTGATGATCTACTTGACAATTGAATGGTCGACATTAAAAAGGAGAATAAAGTTTGAGTGTGATTTAATGTTTATGTAAACAATTGACGCTGATTTAATTGAAACGAATTAAAATGAATGTCTGTAATAAGTTTTCGTTTTGGCTTGTGTTTTCTTTCTTCATATTGTATAATGTAACGAAACATTTCGGTATGTATCATGTTAACAATGTACGGATACATATGATTTTTCAATAACTCATTATTTCATTTGTTCAGTTCAGACAGCTGAGGATGTATCACCTGATAATGTCAATGCAACAAGTTTGCTTCCTTCAAAATTGAAAAAAGAAGAAATAATAAATGTTACTACTCAGGCAACTTTCCCAAATGATACTCATTTGTTAAACACAGCAGAAAAAGACAAAGTTGCTGCTGAGGTACTAATTGTCCGTGATAATCCTGGTTGTGATTGTGTAAACACCATTAGTTCAAACAATTGTGGATGTTGTGCTACTGTAGACATTTGGACAGACATTATTGATGGAAGATGTATTTATTAAGTTTTATGATCTTTATTTTAATTAAATAACATTGTTCACATATAATGATTATAATATATTATTTTGCTTTAGTCTGTGCAAATGCTACATATTTGTCAAAGGATATTGGATTTTCTGTTACAGTTACATATAATAATAAGACACTAATAAATGAAACTGTTACAGGTTTGTACAATTATTTTCTTAAATTAGATTAGATGTTACATAAAAAGTTATGTTAAAGTTGTATAAATACTAAAGTTAATTTAATACTTGCAATTTTGACATACAGAGAAAACATATTTATGCTACATGCAAAAACATGTCACAAATCATTTAATTTTGCTTTATACTTGTCAGATTTAATATTTAATTCATAACTTATCCATAAATAATTAATTATTTTAATTATAGCCTCAGATCCTTCATCTGTTTGTTACTACGCTTTGGAAGAACTGGAAATAGATCTTTGTCTTCAATTGCACAGGGTGAATTTTACTGATGGCTTCTCTGGATGCGCAGAGCTTGACATAAAAGTTTTTCATGTAAGAGTGTTTGAAATCAATCTTGGATGCTTTGATCTCAAATATCCATCATTAATTTTAAACAAAGTAAGACTAATTTCAAATAAAATTAAAGACACTTCCAAACAAGAAAACGGTACTTCAAATGAAGTTAAAAAAACATTTTATGTTATTGATAATTCAACAAAATCAAATGAAATACAGCATGAAGTAATATTTGTTTAGAAATTCAAATTTAAGGTACTTTCTATATGCCAAAAAGTGATGCTCATAAATATTTTGATAAATATTTTTTAAAAGCTTCAGGTTTTATTAAACTTAAGTTTTGATCTAAAAATTGATTATACAAATTTTTCTATTTGTTAGTCATTAAGTAACTTTATTATATAATTATAAATAGTTGAAAATATAGCTGTTACAAATAATATAAACTTTAAGCTTTTTATCAAAATATTTGAGTATTACATTTATAATTTGTTACAAGTGTTCTTAAAAGCATGTTTAAATGCCATATATATATATATAGTTTTTTTATAAACTAAAGTAGTAGTTGTAAAATTAAGAGCTTTCTTCACTTATACCATTGACTGGAGATCAAAATCTTCTTAATTCAGCAAACCAATTAGCATGCGTCTTCGATCACCTTCCATATCATTCTGTAAAAATTTAACAATACAAATCCAAGAATTGGCCTAGCTTCATTAGTTTATGTATAAATAGGGGGGATTTTTAATTTTTAAATAATACATCTAACATATTTTTTAGTATGCATAATTTTCTAAAAATTTCTAGTAAAATCTTGATACTAATTTTTAGAAAATTATTTTAATAGTTTTATTATGATATAAATATATTGTACATACAATAACAAAAATAACTATGTCTTTTAACTAAAGAAAAACGTGAAAGTATGAGGAACAGAAACTTTCTTCCTTAAAGTACTGGTGCATTAAATAATGATAAAGAAGAAAAAAAATGTAAAAATGTCTATGTAAAATTTAATTTGGTTCCACGTGCGTCTGAGTATACATTAGAATGCGATGATAGCCAATAATACGATGCTCGTTAATCTTGATAGGCACATTTAAGGATTAATTCAACATCGCAATCAGGAGTCGTTTCAAATCGTCGCCGCAATCGCTCTGCAAAATATTTTGAAAACATTTTTTTGATTAACGACGTTTGATTTTTTTCACAATTAATTTTGACACTCTTTGACTTAATCAATCACTTTTTTTAATCACAAGTTATCAAAAAGCTATCTGGACTCATGCTTTATTATATGAAAATAATGAGTTAGTTGTGAAAACAAGAATATTTAGTAAGCATTATAAGAAATACAAATTTAAAGATATATTAAATTTCATAAAATTTTAAAATTAAAATATATTAAATTTTATATTGTTTTTTTTACTTTTGTGACAATTATATGCGATATGTTCTATAACTGCCAAGGATTGAAAAATTATCCAAAGACAAAAAGGGCTTGTATGCTAATTTTTTTAGAATAAATTAAGAATAAGAAATTTTATAAATGTAATTTTTTATTTGTGATGTAAAATAAAGAAAGGGTTTTTTAAAATAGCTCTCTTAATATTTACCTCAAATAATCTTAAATATGAACTTTTCATTAATCTAATAAAACTACAATATGTAACTGTTTTGTAATTCTCTTAACAAATGTGAATATAAAAGGGCAAAGTTGATCATAGATTAGGAAATTAAGACAAGAACATAGAAGTTATGAATTTAATAAACTCTTCTTTTTAATTACAACATTATGTCTTTGAAATAATAACGTGATAACAATATAAAATATTCAATCTACTATTTTGTACTCCATCAACGCAGCAAATCAAAATTCGATCCATGAGTCTAACAACTTGAAACAGTATATGCTCTTCATTCAACTCGTGAAGCACATTTCTAAGACCAACGTATATATTTCGCGAGCTGTACTTTTTTTCATCAAAGCCACGTGTTATTGCGCGCCGTTCTCGCGAGTCGCTTTTTAGTACTCGAACTGACATCTAGTTTATTATTACACCTTCAATCAAATTGCACGTAGCCGTATATATACTGATCAAACACATAGAGCTCGCAACGTATATGAAAGGAACTACTCATTACAACAGAGATTCATTTATTTACAGATATTCTAAACATGGTGAACAGATTATATAATTGTGTGCGGAAAATAAAGCTAAAAAACAAGTATAAATAAATTAAACGAAAAGAAACTTAAATACCGTCATAGGCCCATACTGGTGTGAATGGTCGATGCGTCGTTATAAATTATTACATGATGCGAAAGGCGAGAACGGTTAAACGAATAAATTGATAAAACGCATATGCTTTGCGATGATTAAATAAAATAAGCAGAAGTGTTGGTTTGGATTGGTTTTTTGTTTTTATTTTTTTTTTGTTTTTGGAAAGTTAACTCCACCAGCAGTTTCAGCCAACCAAGGTAAGCAAGAGTCTCTTGTAGTCTCCCGAACAGTCATCCTGAAATCGATCGAAATTAAACGGCGAATGGTGCAAATTAAAATGTGCAACTGGTGAGTTATTAATAATATATTAGTCATGTGCCAAGTGAGAGGGCCATCAAGGAAGACAATAATCTGTTTGTATATTCATCTAAAGGGTCTACGGCTGATAAAGTCGATAATTTCAAAGCCACCACAGCCACGATCACTTTTGAAGATTGCTATACCTTCAAATTAAAAAAAGAGGAACAAGGCTTAAATTTACAAAGCTCTAGTAATAGCGTCGAATCGACAAGAAAAGTAACGATAAAACTGCAATGAATAACAAATAATATAATCAGAGATATGTAATGAACTTATAGTAGAGGCGCCTTCAAAAGTGTCCCTGTGCCGCTGTTTGAATCATCGACCATCTCCCATTCTCTAAATCAAGCGATCCCAAGAATAATCTCTAGCTTTAACTCACGTCAATATCCTCGGCGAGCTGGTTTCCATACTTTTGCTGGTACGCTTCCTTAATGTCGCCCAGATCGATTTCCGAGCGTGCCACGACGATGCGTATGAGGGTCTTGTCGTTGGTGCCCATGCCCTTCATCGCGTGCTTCAGCCTCTTGGCGAAGAAGGTCGTCTTGTCGCGGGCGCACCTCACTGCGAACCGATCATTAAAATCGCGTTAAGCCGAGCTCGTCCTCCAGATGAGACATTATTTAAATTTTCATTGAAAGAGAGAGAAAGAGCCGATGTATAAGACTGACCGACTGCGAGGTATCCCTCCTCGAGGTTGCCGGAGAACTCGCTCTTCACCGCGTCCTCGATGCTGTTTCCCGTTTTCCTCTCGTACTCATCGAAGATCTTGCGCAGCTGGGGAAAGCTCTTGGTGATGAGGATGGAGTTGAAGACGCTCTCGTCGGTGCCCCACTGACCCTCGCCGGCCTCGATCAGACGATCGGCGTCGGCGCTCGCCGCGGACTCGTCCGCCACCGGGTCTTCGTTCCTGCTCGCCTGTAGGAATTTTTAATCCTCCAATTATACCGTCTCTTTATCGTTACAAGCTAGACAATCTCTCTCTACTTACGCAGCAGAGGGAGACGAGCAGCCGCTGGAAGTGTCCGGAGGTATCGCCCTTGATGTCGCTCTCGAGATCGTTACCGTATTCTGCAGGGGACAAAGGGCAAAGTTTATTTCTCTGATTACAAACGCATAAAAAAAAAAAAACGAAAAGCAAAAGAAAAAGGTGTCGGTGACTCACTCTCTTTGTAGACGGCGGAGATGGTCTTGATGCCGTAGTTGCTGAGCGAGGCGAGGATCTCGATGATGGTCTCCTCGTCGGTGCCGGCGCCGCTGATGGCGTCGTGGAGCTCCTTGGCGTAGAACTCGGGCAGGGGGGTCATGAGGGCGATAATCGCGTCCTCGAAGTTACCGCCGAGCTCGGACTTGAGCTCCGAGATGAGGTCCTTGCCGTACATCGTCTTGAACTTGTCGGCGATCTCGAGCCGCTGGACGACGCCCCGATGGGCGAGGACGTCGATTATCGCGGCCTCGTCGGTGCCGAAGCCCTTCATCGCCGTCCTCAGGGTCTCGGCGTCGAGCTCCGGCTCGAACGGGTCGGCCGGGTAGACCGTCGGGGTACACTGCTGAGCCATGATAATGCCAAATGATCCGGAGTTTTTCGAGCTTCGCGCGAGACTTATTGGAGACACGCGGCAGATTCAAAGACGATTGACGTGCGTGGAGTTATATGTATATACAGTTGGCGCGCAGTGCGGCTCTCTTCGAAGAAAACGCCCGCAATGATCGAGCCCGAGGTCGCGACTAGCCCCGGCTCCCTCTCTCTCTCTGTTGCAGTTTTGCGCGCTGACGAGCGATTATTTTCGTTGACTACGAGGAATTCCTTCCTATATCGATCTGGCCAACCTCTTTTTTTTTTATTTCGACGACTGATAATTAGAGCTGCCGCGTCGTCTGTTTTTCTACGTATAAGCCGGCGTTGGTATATTGGTGGTGCGCGGATTTTACGATTACGACTTTGTAAACGTGCGGGATAATAAAAAAAACTAGCTAGTTTTACCCGATACTGCACAAATAACACTGGCGATTGTAAAGATATATAGCGTTGCGGGGACGTTACGTAAAATCAGTTGGAAAAACAGAACAATGTTTCTGGGAAATGTCTTTTCGCGCGTCGCTGTACGAAGGCACAAAGTGTGAGTGTCGTTGTATATAGTGTCATTATATCGTGAATCAGGCTCAAGCTGAAGTATTAATGTCCTATTTGTCAAGGAAAATCGTACGTGTGCGTTCGATGACACGCGCGTGTCCCTATATCATTAGACGATAATTTCGTTGTAATTATTAAGTCTCCACCGAAAAAAAAACAATGTTAGCTGCGTGACAAAGCGTCATGTCTATTTTTACTCGTCTCTCGTCTAAGCACGTGAAATAAAGGCGCGTGAGTCGTTCGATGATACATTTTTGTTTATTAATGAATAACCGACTTGGTTAATGTCGAGAAATTCCCCCGACGAAAAAAAAAGCTACGCCGGCCGGCAATAAACAAAATTACATCAGGAGGCGGATGAGTCACGCTCGAAAATTGTGTAATATATTAGCCGATTGTTATCACGGGAGAGGAAAAAAAGGATACAATGGCACTAGCCAGTCATTCCGAGCTTCAAAAGCCGGCTCCTTTCACAGCAGCCCCCCACCAATGAGACTACGCTCGGAAACTACAGTTAGCGCCGAGGCCGATTTCTGTATGTACTAATCTCCATCTCCTCGTTGGGAGAAAAGGTGTCGATTGCGCCGGAGTAACTCCGTAGTTACTTATTACGAAATTGCATTTTTCAAATGCCGAGGATCGCGAGAGATGAAAAGCCAGCGTGACTATGTGTGTCTGTGTAAAGAATTAATGGCATAGCCTTGAGCATCTCGGAGTCTGAGTCAGAGAGTCGCGGGAACGATCGTTAACGCTCTTTACCGCGCGAGCACAGGATGACGTTGATTTGATGTGGATTCGACCGAGAGAGCCTGCGACTGACAGTTGATTAATTACACACCAAGCATGAGAATTTTGGGCTCGAGAAACCTTCTCTCTTCATTTTTTTTCTTTATTTTTTTTTAAATCGCGATTGCAGAATAAGCTTTAAATTACTTCCCGCGTCTACCGGTTTTTCAACGATTATTTATATTCCGCGCGCGCGCTCGCGTCTGCCGAATGGCAAATGAGCCTGCACGCCTTATGCATGTGTGTATACGTGCAGGAGCGGGGCGACAAAAATTAATGCTACTGCCTTTTTTTTTCATTTTCAAGGATGTACAGAGAAATATATACGTCGGATGCGTCGAACGAAAATTAATCGAGCCTTCTATATTTAGCCGGGTTAGCTCATTTTCACACAGGCCGCTCTCTCGCGTATAACTTGGTTCGTAAGGTCAGCGGGCGAGAGAGAGAGAGGGTAGATGCTCGCGCTAAAAGATTAATAATGCCGGGGCAGGCGCGGCCAATTGCTTGAAATGATAGCGTGAATTGCACGCGACCGCCTCGTCGCTCCTTCCTATGTACACGTCGCGAATGTACGCGAGAGAATCTCGTAGCTCTCTCTTATACGTGTATAGTGTGTTTATATACTGACCTGGACGTGGTAGTACTGGGACGCCGACATGATTTCTGCTTTTATATCCTGCAACAGTAATTGACCTTGTTAGCTTCCGAAAATTTACTGCTCTCGAGTGAGATACCGCTCAAATCGACCCGGTGCTTTAGAAAATTTTGGTTTACAATTGGTTAACGCTTGCAATTGTAGTAATCTTGTAGTTTCTTTTTTGCCACCAAAAATGTATAATTAATCAACAGAAAGAAAACAAAAAATAAAATAGGAGATAATAAAAGTGTTATAATAGGATCAATAACAGAGGGTCTTCGATGCGGAATCTCGAAGACGCAGTATAATAGGGGAGCAAGAACGCTGCTCCGCTATATATACGTATACCGGCACCGCACTAAGAACTCCACTTTTCTCCCAACATCTGCCGGTGTGTATACCGGCGGTTCTCAACTCTCTTTCACCGGCAGTGCGAAAAGTAGATCAGTCCGTAGAATCGCGGTAGCCGCAATAGCCGCTCCAACAGATCGAAAGACACTTGGAAAATCCAAAAGCCTAAAGGTGAAACGTCGTCGTCGTCGTCGCAAAGAAATAAAAGCGAGAAATTTACCGTTCAAGCTTGCGTGGGAAGAGGAAGAAGCGTCGCACACTGGTGGACACAGAGCGACCGGACGCGAGGAGAGCCGAAGTAGAACTGCCGGCGCGGACGGAATCGACTCTACGCTTGGCAACCAGCCAGGAAGCTCTGAGAAAGAGTGAGAGAGAAAGAGCGGCTGCGGCGGCGCTCGAGCATACAGCTGGGTGTGGCGTAGCGAACGTCGATGATGCCGGGAGAGAAGCCGCGCGACTCCTATCTCTTTGCCCCGCGAGCACCTTGCTATTCTCTTTCTTGGAGCAAGACAGAGACGCCCTCTCTTCCTATCTCTCTCTCTGACCGATTAGACAACTTTGCCGGTGTGTCTGTGTCACTTGTTAAGTATATGTGTGTGTGTCATTGTGCCAAGGCGCCAGATTTTTGCTCGATGACACTTGATTTGTTGTGTTTTCTCGGACAGTGAGCTAATGCACGAGAGCTCAAGTGTGTGTTGTGTCTGTGTCATCGAGCCTTCTTTCTCGCGCGCGCTACCAGCTTCTTATACTGTGCGCGCTCGATTCGCGCTTAATACACCGATACCTGGACCCACTATATTGACTGGTTCTTATGTATTTTTTTTGTTCGATTTTTTTTTTAAAGATCGATTACGCGGCGGTTATTCTTGACAAACTTTGACGATTTGCTATACACTAATTTCGATTCTTGGTATCGGTACGCAATTATTTTAATCGAGAACACTGAGTAATCGCGTTTTAATGAGTTGCGCCGTTTGCGCCCACTGTATAATATGTAAATGCGTTTTCGTTGCCAAAACATGTTCGTTGGGGAAGAGGAGGGGACGTTTTTATCAAAATTTTGCAAAGTGACCTAGAAACTCGCGGAAAATTATATAGCCGCGCTTATCGATCGCATCGATATTACGCAACGAAGGAGTGTGTCTGTCTTTGTGCGGGCATATACAAGTAATATAGTCGTACTATTTTCAGTGATTGTAAGATGAACCAAGCCTCCTATTGAAGCCGGAGTATACTCGGGATAGCCATAAAATGAATAAAGCCCGAAGGAAGCTACGTGGCAGAGACGCGCATAGCTGCGCGACGACGCATTCCTCCTTATATGCTATATACGTCTACACCTCCTATCCCACAGACTTCTACACTTCCAGCATCTTACGTTGCATATATGCAAAGTCAGCTATAGATTAAATATTCTCAATTAATGACATCACCGAGTTCGGCGGCTGTTATTCACCGATAGCCGGCTCGCTCTTTACCCCCGTTTATCCTTATCGTTATAAAAATAAGCAAAGAAAACAAGACCTGGAGCAGAGAGAGGACGTGCAATAATGCGAAAAGGAAGAATCGAGCGAAGCTGTGCGACCGGCCGTAGCCTCTCGGAGGGGGAAAAGTATAGAGGGGAAGCTAGAGTGACGCTGGCGATGACGAGACGCGGCGGGGAACTGCCGTCCTCTCACTCCTCTTTTCTCGGCGATGACGCCGGCCGGCAGCGGCAATCGTCACGAAGGACGGCCCCGATGCCCCGGCCGCGCTCCGAGAATACGTAATGCGTTATTAGAATATATACGTTTGTCGGCATTAGTCATGTGTGTGCCCTCTCCTCCGCTCCGCTCTTTCTCTCTGATGCTCCGACTAGACTTTTGCGTTGCAGTATAACGAGATCGTGACTTGACTAAGCGATATTTGCGCGTGCATCGCAGGGTTCAACGTTCCCGAAATGCTCACCTACATTTTTATTTTTTATTGCCAGTCGGCCAAAGCTTCTGCCTTCTGCCCATAGTAACTTATTGCTCCGCGAATAATCGTCCGGAGCGTTCGATTATTAAAAAATAATAAAGGTAGGTTGTTGATTGACAATCGCTCCCACGTTGGCAGTCAAAATTCAGTAGTAGGCTCGGTAGGCCGAGACGAGTGAGTCAGCCGAGCTAGATTTGCAGTTGATCCGTCTCGCGCGGCTTGAATTCGGTTAGTGCGAAGGAGAAAGAGAGGAGGCGGCTGTAAGGACAACGGGACCGAGAGAGAACGATCGATTAAGAAGGCCGGAAGCTCTTGAAATGGGAATCATCTCTCGCTGTGCCAACGGGTAAACGACACTCTTCAGCTGACCAATCGAGAGCTTTCTATACTACTCTTATAAATTGAATCTCGTGTGCGAACGATTCCCTTGACACGCGCTGGGGAATTCCAAATTGTACTGGCCTCGCACGTGTGTGTACTCTAGGCTCGTCCTTTTATCTCTCTCGTTCCTTCGCTTTAAGACTGGGGACGGATAATGCGTTTTGTTTTTTTTTCGTAGCTAAGATTGTCCCAGATAAATTTCTATTCCTGGTTTGATGAAACCTGATAATATTACAATTTATTTCTTCTTTATTATTTTTCTTTTTTGTAAATTTTTCAGCTTGTTTGACATCTCGACGTGTAAGGTTTGTTTGAAAACGTACGTTTAATTTTTTGTTGTCGATTCACCATACGTTACATAAGTTACATTGCGAATATTGACTTGTCGCTTAATGGCTTTCTTTTACAAATGCAAGAGATAACAGCTGAAGGAAAATATTGAAGCTTGGCCTAAAAAGGAAAGCAAATAAAGTAACGGAAAATCGATAGAAACTAAAGGATCGATTGCGCTAGCGAGTGCGCTAAGAGATAAACCTAAATCAACTTTTCAGAAAAATAGTAATTTGCTTATGCTTGTAATAATTGTAAACTAATTATCTTAATGAAAAATCGTAAAAATATATTTATATTTTTTTAAATTATTACAATACGTTGCTTCCTTGCAAAATACAACGAAAAAAAAATGTTTTTGAGACTCATAAAAAAATGTTTTTTTGAATACTTTGTTTTAAATCACTCTGCAGGACGACGTGCAGATTTTTGTCATGAAAGTTTGAAAAAAAAAAAATTTATTTCCGTATTACGCACTGAAGATCATCCGTCGTGAGCTAAAAAGCGCCTGCGCTGTTTCCTAAACACGCCGTGCCAACGCTTCAATTTCTCCATTCTTTCGCCATCTTCATCTAAATAATCGAGGATTGCCCAGCGTTCAGGCTGTGAAAGATTTGGAAATCTCTCTACTAATGCTTCAGAGAATATATCAATTTCGAAAAACTTATCGCAAATGGGTTTATTAAAATTTACTTGTTTAAATGCTACTACTTCTTCCATACATGCGTATCCAGGATAAAAGCTAGATATTTCTAAACATTCTAGATTCGATGGACTAACGTACATGTCCACAGCGTTTAGTTTCCAGGCGTATTTTTGAAGAAACTTTCTTATATCTTTGTCAAGGCACTTGATCTTGAGGTAATCACATGGAGTTAGTCCTGATTTGTCACAAATGTTAATGTCAGCACCAAGCTCTAGGAGAGCATCAACAGCGTACTTGTTTGATTGTATAACTGCTTCGTGCAGTGCTGTCATGCCTGATAGCAAATAATTAATAAAATTAACAATTTTAGGATATGTGCTATTTAGTATAACTGTGTGTCAAGCATTTTTACTTACCTTGATAGTCTCTACGATCAATTTCACAGCCACAATTAAGCATCGCTAGAAACGTTCTTTCTTGTTCGGCAGTAGGAAAAATTTTTAAGGACAAAATGGTATAAAAAAGAGCATCTCGGTTTTGATCGTCTACCTCAGTAAGGTCGATCTTACTTACATAGTGTTGTTGAAGCAAAATGTCTGATGTAATTAAACCTAAAAACCAATTGTAATTTAACTCTACGAAGCTTATAGAGTTGTTAATATTTTCAAAAATCCATAAAACGTGTTCTTTATTAATTTTTTTTTCCTTTAGTAATAGTTCTAGAATGCTCTTCCCCTGTGAGTTGCAGATCTGGAGGTTCAATTGCGATGAACTGAAATAACAATAAAAAGCTTATTAACAATTTTACTAACAAATCATACAAGATTTTTAAATAATCGATCAACCTTAACATGTGCTGAATATTAGTTTTTGCAAGACGAAACGGAGTCGAAGATGCGGCTAGATGTAGCGGAGTAAAGCCGCGCTCATCTTCTTGTAGAACATTAGCACCATGTCTCAGTAGCAATACAATCATACTCTCATTTTTTTTGTGCACTGCTATGTGAAGCGGTGTGTAGCCAGCAAAATCTTCATTGAAGAAGTCAATGGCTGCGTTAACATCAATTCCGAATCTTAAAAATTTTTCAATATAATCCAATTTTTCGAGAAAGCACGTGACATGAAAATGTGACAAGCCTCTATTATCGGTCGAATTATAGCTAAAAAATCGAGCTGATTGAGGTAATGCCAAGCTTTGAAATATCGTTAGTTGAGAAACTGAAACAACAAAATACGTTCGAAATTAGAATTGATTTTAAAGTCATTATAAAGTATTAATATTTAAGTGTTCGTTTGATTACTTTTGATCAGTAGAATTGGAGTTAAATTATCGGCGTTTTTCAAAGTAAGGTCGGATCCATGCTTAAAAAACACACTAAAAATATTGTTGATCCTCGATACCAGATAATTTTGATTGTTTGGATTTTGATCAACCTGCGACAGCAATTTTTTCATCAACAAATGACTCGGTGTATCGCCCGGATAAACTGGCGAGTCGAAATTAATTTGTCTATTCACATCCGTTCCATCTCCATGTTTGATTAACGGCCATATCAGAGATTCGTTAAATAAGAAGCAGGCAAGGTGCAAACGCGTTATCCCAAAATCATCTCGATAGTTGTTCATCTGAAACGCTTTCGTAACAATTCGCCGAGCTAGTTGCTGGTTCTCACATTGCAAAGCCAAATGTAACGGGCTCAAGCCTCTGGCATTTCTTATCAGAACGTCTGCATCACGTAATAAAAGTAATTCGACCAACCTTTCGTTACAACATTCGACGGCAAAATGTAAAGGCGTGTAGCCTTCGTAGCGAGCTAAGGCCTCGTAATTGGCATCTGAAGGATCGCAAATTATCTGCTCGTTGACGTTGGTAGTGAGGCGAAGCAGATTCTCGGCGGCTTCGGTCTTCTCCGAGTAGCAAGCCAAGTGCAAATGAGTCAGATTATTTTTTCGCGCGCCGTTAACGTTTCGATCGCTCCACACAAGTTTCTCTATCGTTTTCTTCCATCCGCCGTTTACGAAGGCAAGCTGGGCCGGAGTCAGACCATCGGCGTCGGTAACACTGGCGTCGAGGATCTGACATTGAGTTATTACTCTGTTCGCTTCGGCGAGCGCGGCGATGTGAAGAAGCGTCGAGCCAGCTTTGAAAGTAACGAGTTTATTGTCCCAGAAGTGATACCATTTTTCGTCCTTCTGTAGAGTCCAGTTTCGGCTGAGTCCGTTTTTCAAAAGGATTTTTATGTACTGCCACTGACCGGACGCGCACATTACGTGTAGATTCGTTACTTCCGTAGCTGAAGGATTTCTCGAAATTTTCATGCTAAACGTGTACTTCTTCATGTACTTGTTTACTTCTATAGACAAACGCTCGAAAAAGTCCATGGATTTTCTCGTACGATTAGCCAAACTCAACAGACTAATTCCATTGTACTCTTCGCGCAGCCAATTCTCATTTCGTTTTAGGCAAGCTTGCACCAAGCCCCAAGAGTTTGAACAGGGAACCGAGTCTTCGCCGGTTAAATAATTTTTCGTTATGAAGAATTTTATTTTAAATTCTCTCTTGGTTTTAGTGAATAGTACAGCCAGATGCAAAACCGTGTAATTCGGATAACAGGCCGAATCAGAGCAGACGCGCGCATTAATGTCTGTCGTTGTTAAAAAATCGTCGAACGTATAAATCGTCCTCGTTGCTACAACTGCATCAACCAAGTTAAAACTGGGGCATCTCGGCGCCTTACATTTTAGACTTTGCGTCTTCAAAATACGTCCCACGTCCGCTGCGTCGTATCTTTCGATGCACAAATCTAAAGGGCTACAGTCCTTCGCGTCTTTGGCCAACAGGTTTGCGCCGTTTTCCAACAGTAGTATGATATTTTCCACATTGCAATGAGCCGCGAAATGCAGAGGCGTATAACCCGGCCACAATGGCGCATCGAAATTTACAGGCTCGTTAATGTTCACTCCCTGTTCGATTAGTTTCTTCACGCAGTCTTGATTTTGCATCGTACAGCTGGCTTGGATGAAGGTTTTTCCCATCTCGAATGCCTGCGTCCAACAATCGATCTTGGGCTTGTCCATGAGTATCTTTATAATTTCATCGGTTCTTTTTACATTTTTAGTATTTAACAGCAGTATATCTTCTGCAGATGCGCCGTTCATGTTGTTCATGTTGAGCAAGTCGTTGATACGTATGTTGTAGTCGATAAGTAGTTGCAATGGAGTCATGCCATTGCCGTCCACCTGGTTCACGTCAGCGCCATGCTCAAGTAGCTTCACCACCAGCTCCGGATGTCCGTAGCGGACTGCAAAATGTAGTGGCCTAAAGCCAGGAAACAAGGTAGAGTTGAAGTTCACGGCTTCTTTTACATCAACACCTGAGTTTATGAAAAAATTGGCCACTTCTTTATTAAACATGCAAGCCATGTGAAAGTGGCTTATATTGTGCGGGCACTTGGGATTTGTTTTATCTTCACTTTTCAAATGAGCAATTAGTAACTGATTTACAATGTGGTACAATCTGTCCTTTTCTAGATTTATCATTATTAAATCTTTCATCATGTCAAATGCTAGCCTAAGAGGTGTAAAACCATTCGAAGCTTGACATGTAAAATCTGCATTATTTTGTAATAAAAATTCTACCAACTCTTTAACTTTTCTTGATACCGCAAAATGGATTATTCTGTAACCTGCTAATCTTGGTTGAGAAGAACCAAAATGACTATTTACAGGCACGGCATAATTAATATCAAATCCACTTTTCAAAATTTTGCTAAAAAAGTCCTCTGTTATATTAAATTTTTCTCTTTCCAAATCTGATAAGTCATTCTCATAGAAAAAATTTTTTTCACCATATTTCTTGTTTTTTTTTAAAGAGTCCTTATAGGTACTTTTTATAAATTTGTATAACTGACTGTATTTTAAATAATTTTCATCAACAGCCATTTTTTAAATGTACCTAAAATTACATAACAAAATGTAATTAAAAGTGCAAAAATATTCAAATGATTTTTTTAATTTTTAACTTTTTACAAAATCATAAATTAAATTGAAATTTTGGAGTGCATACCTTTAGTATTTGATTTAGTACGGAAAATTTGATGAAAATCTCTGATAAAGCTGTAGCCTTTTTTTAAAAATACACGTAACTTTCAATGTTAAAGTACTTTGCAGTCACCAATCTTGTTCTGTCTGTTTTTACAGTTGTCAAAATTACTTTTTAGAACTATTTGTAATTCGTCTTTTGTCTTTAATACGAGGCATCTCGAAGCACACGCCTGTAATGAACTGTTTCTAACGCTCCCAGCATACACTGTACTTAAAACATATCATAAATTCGATAGTAAGATTTTATAGCACTGATAATTACTGCACATAATGTCGTCTGTTAACTAGCTATAGCAGATTAGCGTCTGTTTACTTTTATTTCAATTCCAGGGACAGCCAAAGAAAATACCGAGAAATAGCCAAGCCAGGAGTAGGGCGTAGGTCGATGAGTGTCGCAAGTATGTTTGTAGGATATTTTTGTTAGTAAACACAATCGATGTGTTGTTTATAATTGGAAATTATTGCTAACAGAATGGTTAACAGTAAAAAAATAATCTTTGCATAGCTTTTTTTTTGCAGCTAATCTTTTTATCCATTTCTCGTGTCTCTGTATTAGTTTACAATTCAATCTTTAATTTCAATCTTCATTCTATTTCGAATTTCGAACTGACAAAGTTCGTGCGCCTTTCGCGTTTCTCGAATCGCCGTTGTCGTTTCGTTGTGTTGTGTGTTTATCACGTCATCACGTGGTGTTACCATGTGCGCTCATAGCTTTCTGCTTTTAATATTTGTAGGTTAGAACGCGTTTTTTTTTACTGAACGAACGAGTTTACTCTGAAGGTGTTATTATTGCTAAGATAGTTGTTATTGTACATAAACAATAGCCATGAGTTTATTTGTTATAAATAGGTAAGTTAACAAATCTTGTATTTTTCATCAACATTTTCAGACATTACTTAAATTAATTTTTTTTTATTACAAGATACGAAGATGAAGAGTGGAAGAAAAAAGAAACTAATGATTCTCCAAACCATCTTTCGGATTTGTTAAAACGCATAGCCGAGAGAAAACGCGAAAGGGAAGCTGCTGCAAAAGTTGCAGAAGAGCCCCAACCAGACAAAACAAAAAAAGAAAGCAAAAAGAAGAAGGCAAAGAAAAGAAAACTTGCTGAAGATGCGGACAAAATATTAGACGAATTTCATATTGAAGAAAGCGTTGAAAATCATGTTAAAGAAGAACCTCTAAAGGAGCCAGAGGACTCTACAAAAAGTGTTCAACAAAATTTCACTATCTTGGGAAGTCACAAGCGCACAAAAACTCAAGCGGTTAAAAGAGTTTTGCCTAGTTGGCTCACGCATCCTGAACTAGTGCAATCAGATGTACATAGTGGGCCTAGTTTAGAAAATGTAAAAGATGTCTTGGACCCTATATTGTCAGAAAAATTGAAAGCTGATGGCTTTGACAAATTGTTTCCTGTACAATCACAAGTTTTGTCTTGGCTTGTAAAGTGTGATAAGGATTATAAACTTGGAAGATGGGTTAGAGATACTTGTGTGTGCATGCCAACAGGAAGTGGTAAATTTAATTAAATATAAAAGAACAAGAATATATTAATTCTTTTATTATACTTTATTAATTTATATCTAATAATTACAGGTAAAACCTTAGCATATGCTCTTCCTATTATTCAATTGCTCCAAAATAATTTTGTGCCAATGGTAAGATGTCTTATTGTCTTACCTGTTCAAGAGCTTGCTACCCAAGTTTATGAAGTTATACTTAAGTACTGTAGTAGCTTGTCACTTAAGGTTGCATTAATTTCTGGAGCTTCATCTTTTAAAGAAGAACAGGAACGGCTTGTAAAAAAGAGTAAATATTAATCATCACTATTTTCAAACGTTATTATTATTTTTAAGTGTTAATTAATATTAATTTTATTATTAGCTGAAAGTGGAAAATATATATCCAAGGTTGACATAGTTATAGCTACACCAGGTCGCTTAGTAGATCACATAAGAAAAACTATCGGATTCTCCTTGTCTGCTTTAAGGTTTTTAGTTATTGATGAAGCTGATCGTACTACTGAATGGTTACAATACATTCCATTTCCGCATTCAAGGGCTTTGCCTCTTACCCTCGGAAATATTCGATCCAGGTAAAATTGTTGAACCCATTTTTTTATTAACTATACACAACAAATTTTTATATAAATTTGGATAAATTTGTCTACAGCTTAAACACACCAGCTCAAAAAATTCTTTTGAGTGCAACTTTGTCCCAGGATCCAGAAAAATTAAGTAGATTAGGTTTATTCAGACCTATATTATTTACATCTGCAATTGTTGATCTAGAAAAACTTGATAAAGACTTGAATCTCGATAATAATTTGAATAACTTCACAAGTCGCTACGGAAATCCAACTGAACTGACTGAAAGAATAGTTGAATGCATTCTTCAGCATAAACCACTTGCTTTGTACAAACTACTTATTGAAAATAAAGTTGAAAAAACTTTAGTTTTCACAAATTCTGGTGATGCAGCTCACAGACTAGCAATACTTTTGCAATCATTACTAAAAAGTGAAGACGTAATTGTTGGCGAACTTTCCGCAAAATTAAGTTCTAAACAACGAGAGGAAACTTTAGAGAAGTTTTCACAAGGAGGCATAAGAGTGTAAGGCAAAGTTTTAATTGAAAATCATTTTAATTTTAATTCATTTAATACATTATCATGTTATTTTAATGTTTAGACTTGTTAGCTCTGATGCATTAGCCAGAGGATTAGATATCCCAGGAATAAAGCTTGTTATATCTTATGATTTTCCAAAGCACATAAAAGGATATATACACAGGGCTGGTCGTACAGGCAGAGGTGGTATGCTGGGTACTGCTGTCTCCTTATTGCTACCAAATCAAACTGCACTTTTCTGCAAAATGTTAAGTAAAGTCGGTAAATCAATTCCGGCTGTTGAGAAAGAAGATTTTGATGAAATCGCTCAATCTGTGAATTACGAGAATCATTTGGAAAGTTTGAAAACTGCATTAGCCACGGAGCAAGAAAAACAGTTACAAAGAACAAAAGCTAATAAGCGCATTGTTAAAACGTGATTAAATAGTTAGGGTTATTAAATTAGTGTATAAGATGTAAAAAAATTGTACAATATTATTGAATAACATCGATAATAACATTTTATTGTCTGAAGTTAATAGTATTATACATAGTACATTTTTTTCTCTTACAAATACGTATTCCTTTTGCTTAATAGATATTCTTTCCTCAAACTCGATTCCGCAGAATCTCCTAACTTTTGTCATTCTGTACATTCACTCTATGACCAAGGCAATGATTGATAAATTAATTTTTATACAAAAGATAAACGTTGTAATGATTTGACAAGAATATCTTTAACTCGTCTCATTTTCGCTATTATTTCCCTAAGCAATATTTTTAATAAAATTTTACTACGTCAGAGACTCCTGATCAATTAAAATAAAAATTAAAAATGCAACTTTTGCGTTTGTCTACTAAATTTGTAAAGCGTTTTAATGTTTTATTCGTTGTCTTAAGAACATTTCAACATAGTTTTGTTCAATAAAATTAAACAACTTCGCAACCAATTGATTTATTTGTTACTTAAAATAAAAATAACAATACAATTTAATATTCGACGTTTTATAACAATTACGGAATTTTTTTTAATTAAAATTTTTAGCCCATCATCCACAAATTTACAGAATAATTATTTCAGTTACGATATTGATTTTCATACCTCTTGTGACTATAAATATTTACACGCAATAAACCTTTGAAAATCATAAAACCAATAGTGGTAATCAATATATAACAAAATGCTTTTTACAATGTTACAATTCCGGTATAAATAAGTTCAATTTTCAAATATAAAAATTTTAAATCTGATTGACTTTCAGTTTAGATAGTCGATAAAATTTTACATTTAATGAAAAAATTTAATTTTATTTCGATAAAATTAAATAGCGATAATATTGATAAAATATTGCGACGATTGATATAAAAAAGTAAATAACAATACGAGTCAAAAACATGTGAATAATAACTTAGAATGTTATTCATTTATTTACAGATCTATTTTCGTTTTCAATTATCATTTTACGCATACATTTTTCTACTCACTTGTCGTACGGGGGATAGTCTACGAAAGTACATTTTTACATTGAATAAAGCTTTTGAAGTCATGAAAAAATTCGTGATACGCAACTAACGCAAAGGGCTTTAAAATATTATTACAAGCAGCAGTTAATCTGTTGAATATTCATGAGACTCATATCCGATAATTGCAGCACAATATAACATCGGTGTATTGCAAAATCCTTTAATAAAATAAAATTTTATGATTATTTGTTTGCGTCTGCATAAAAGATATAGGGTGTATATTATATATATATAGATGTATATGTGTATGTATAGATATATGTATATATATGTATATTTATCGAACCCGTTTCAATTTTGTACATATACACACTGAGAGAGCACGCGTGTGGGCGCGTCGCATAAACATTATTTATGTTGATGATGCCGATGATTGGCCGAGCGATAAAGGCAGCAATTGCAAATTAATTGAAACAAATCATACTTTTAGCGGCTGCGGCTTATCGCTTAAACTGAAAGTCAATCTACACTTATGAATTCAATTAATTTTTGTTTATCCGAAATTTAAGCGCCACGCATAAATATCCAGCCGTCTATATACGAGACCGGCATGCGAAACAAAGCCAATGTCTTTTTTGCGTCGGCCGTAAAACCAGAAAAAAATCTCGCAAGGTCGTTTACAGCGACACTATAGACATCCTTACGTACATTACGAATTTCGAGTGAAAAAATAGAAAAAGCTCGTGTGTATGTGAATGTGTGTGTGTGTGTACGTGTCGAACCTCGTGTTTTTATATCTAATATTCCAAAAATTCGCCTATTGCTTCGTTTCGATTTTATTGCGTTGAAAAAGAAAGGCGCGAAAAGATATATATATATCCGGTCCGTCGTCGTCATTGTTTGTCGTGTATTCGTCGTCGTATCGTCCGAGGCACGCGTTGATAATTGAAAATAAATTGCCAGAATCGCATTTATTAGCTTAGTTATAACGAAGCAATTGCAAGCACGAGTCGACGCGCGGGATATGCATTTTAAAATTGTATTATTATACACGCGTGGCGCGCGCACGCCCCTGTATATATGTATGTATATACAGGACGGATTCGCCGCACCGCGCGACCACCACGCAGCAACGATTATTGTATCGAAACGTGGTTTATTTTCTATGTTAAAAAACACCGGGAGGGGAAAGGGGTGTGGGTATAGGAGGGAGGGGGGCTTAATTCTGACATCCTCGCGACCCTTTATTGGCCCAAAGCAATTACTCGGGTTTTTTAAAAAATAAAATGCAGTAACATTTGTTTCCCCTTTCGCTCTTGCTGTTGTTTTTATACTAGTTTAGTCGCTCAATCATTGTATTCGGTCCGTTCGATTTTATTATTTATATGTATATGTATAAGATACGATTATTTATTGTCGTTATTCATCGCTCCTGCCGACGAGAATTATTTCATTAAATTACACGCGAATCAATGAGTAAAGCACCACGTGAGTTATTTATTTTCGCACCGGTACTCATGTTATATATATATATCTATATATGTATATATATATGTGTATGTATGTATATAGTTTACTCGGTTCGTTTATACACTTTTAATTACACAGGGGCCTTTTTCGAATCGTCCGTCCTAAGCTAACGTCCTCGTCACATTACAGTCGCGCTTTTATTATTATATGTAACAACAGTAAACCCTCTAACTTTTGTACAGATTCCTTTGGTATTTCAACGCAACTCTCCCGTTTTCATTGTTCTTTTTAATTTATTTTACGTTTTTATTATAGTATGTATGTACCCGTATAACTTTTGCTATAGTTGAAAAAATTTTGAGAAGTATAGTTGAATATGCGCGTACGGCAGTGATGCGGTAACATTTCCATTTGAAAAATTCGATTGGCCATTTTTCTTTACGTATACGTATCGTACACTATTAAAAATTCGTGCTCCGTAACAGATTTGGCAGTGTTGCGATATAACATTTTAAAAATTCCACACGGCCGCGAAGAGGAGCGAATAATAGCATATAGGCTCATTTGATTGTAGCTCTTTCACCGTCAACTTTCGGCATATCCCTTGCGCGGTATAGAGTTGGCTGAATCGCTCTGCGGCCACCGGGCTGTCGTAACACAGAGGCTCGGTGGGGGCGTGTAGCGCGGACGCGCCGACCGCGGCCGCGGCTTAATTAACATCGCGCGTCTGGCCGGCGGTAATCCGGTCTATATGTATACACGGGGCTATGCCCAAGTGGGGAGATTTGCTCGGCCGCGGGCGGGCTCGCTCCTTAAACCGAGCGAAAAATCTGGCGCGAGAGATCCGGCCTTATAAATTCAGGCGCTTAGCCCTCGCCGCCGGTGATATATGGCGGACTACTGCTGCTACACTGCGGGTTTGTGCAGGGGATGCCGCGCCAGCCACGGTAACAGCCGCGCACCGAGCCGAGGATCCCCTGCACCGCCTCTCTCCCGCGGCTGGCTTAATTTGTTTCTTTTTTTTTTCTTCTTCCTTTTGTTCCGTTGCGGTTAAGCTGCGAGCTTGCGACGCGCGATTCTTGCGACTTTTACGGATTTTCTTTTTAAGCGGTTACGCGCGAAAAGACGCGGGATCTCCAAATTTGTGCGCTGTGTTTGTTTGTTTGTTTCTCTCTTCCTCTCTTTAATCGTAGTGCGCGCGCTTTTTTTTAAATGTGCAATGCGCTTTTTTGGAAAACGGTTTAATGGAATTTTCGCGTGATTTTTCAAGTGCGACAAGAATTTTCGGTATAATGGGGCTCTTGTTGAATAAAGTATAGGCGTTCGAGTTGAATTTTAAAAACCAAATGATGCTTCGCGTGTTTTTATACGTATACTGAATTAGGTTAAAGAATTGTTTGGTTATCCTGCGACGTTATATATTTTTTTTATCAAACTTTTTTAAATCGAATGGAAACTTTGAGCAAACCAATTGAAAAATTAAATAAACTTTATTTTTTCTCGTTATAATTCAATCAGAATAACGTTATTTGCACGTAAAGTATGAGAACACCTACATTTATTAATTTTATAAACTGCTAGCACTTACTCGAAAAACTAAAAAAATTTATAAAAGATATCAGTCTTAATTAGATAAGTATAGATATAAAGAATACATGACAATGATGAGAGGTAGTATCTTTGTTGAAATGTTCGAGTATGTCCTTTTCATCTGGATGAACCTTAACTAAATTTATATAATATATGTTTACAACACTGGTTCATTTTTTTCTTAAAAAATCGATTATGCCGTTTGTTCTATCTACATCGATTACCTGACTGCGCCAACCGCGATTCCAATATTGGCACTCTTTCCTATAGCACAATCTTCTCGCTATAACAGTACTATAATATTCCTTTCCTACCGCAGTCCGATCCACAAATCATCCTTTCTTCACATTCCAACCTGCGTATATATGTATATTCTATATATCTATATATATGTATTTATATTATTTACAGTTTTCCTTTTTTTTCATTCAATTCTCTCAAGTTGGGCCGGTAAAACTCGATGAATATCTCTTTGTAACAGTACCTTCCGTTCCTTGAATCAACAATTGCAACTTTTTCTTTCTGAAGTTCGAAATTTTGTCGGCGAATATTAAAAAAAAAAAAAAAAAAAAAAAAAAAATTCAAAATTTCATAAAGTCTAAACGACTCGTCTCTATTGCATTTGTCAACGATTCGAAACACCGATTTAAATTCAGCACAGTTACAAATCGTACAAAAAGATCAGGGAAAACGAAGTGCCTGCAATGTGACAAATGAAAGCCGCAATATAGCGCCCTCATCAACAGTAATAAACTTTGATTTTCGCGTCCGCAAGGTTAATGCTCTGAGCGCGCCGAGTGTGTTTGTACAATACACGAACCGAAGAGTTAATCGGGCGACGGTCAAACAACGCGACGCCGCCTTTCCCGCCAAGCTATACACACCTATACACCTATGCCTGCCAATTCTTTTTCTAAATATTGATATATCTTCGTTCAACACGTATCGGGCGCGTATTATCTCTCCCCAGGCTTCCACCCCCTATTTTCCCCGCGACTGCACGACTCTCGCTCGAACGTATATAGCCTATATTTACATACTCTCCTCTGATCGGTTTAACAATCGAACGTTTACGGGGGGGTGGGGGTGGCGTTTATGCGCGCGCACACATGGGGAGATCGAGCACTGTGCGGCGGGCGGCGCGCTAAAGCTCAGCCGTTCAACTATATATACTATATAGGGGGAGGGAGGAAGGAGGAAACGGCGCCCCGTACAAGACTCCCCGGTATATATGGCTCGGCGCATAAGCGCGTGCCAATATCGCCTTATAAATATAGAGGAAGACCCGATTCGCGATATATCCGCAGGGCAGCCGGGCGATTTTCTCGCTCAACGTAATAGAATCGCTTGTCTTTCCCCGACCCCTCTTTCTTCCCGCGCGAAACGAGAGCGCTTGCAGAGACACGAGTGTCAGAGCGGCCGAACCTGTTGATCCCCTTTTTCGTGTATCGTTATATCAATTGATTTTTTTTAAAGTTTAGTATTGTGGAAGAACGTTTTGTCGCCTTTTTTCTTTTTTTTTTCTTTATTAACGTTATTATATAGATGAAAAAATCTTGTTTTTTTCTTTCGTTCTTTTTTTGACCGAGGGTTCTATTAACGGACGCAGCTGCGCCACCATATACAGTTTGGATCTAGACGGGAAATCAATGCCGGAATCGAGACGCGACTCTTTTTTGTTGCCGCGCGGGAAACGTTGGAGAAGACTCAATCTTATGGTATAAGTGTTCTAGTCGTTCTCGAGTCTACAGCTTATCGTTTTGCACGTTCTTAGCCGATTATTCATGTGGTAGATTATTTACACTGCCTATGTTTCTCTTCGACCCTAAACGAGGGGTTGTCGCTGTTCCCTCCGGTACGCGCGCGAGATTTACTTTTTTTTCACCAAAGGAAATATACAAGACTGATCAAAACGTTGATAAATATTTACGAATTTCAAGTTTAGGCAATTAAGATTCTAACCTAGATACCGAAAAACAAAAGAAAAAAGAAGCGACAATTGTCGAACTCGCGTAAAAATTGTCGTAAAGAAAAACCTAACCTTAAATGTGCGTGTACGTTTGTCCGATCTTACAGCAAAACAACCGAAGAGAAGCGAGGGAAGAAGGTCGTCAGGAGCGACTGGAAGCTCAAGCCGTCGTCGGGTTCAAAGTCAGCAAAAAGCCCAGCGAAGCCTCGGCATGGAATCCGGAGTGTCGAAGCAGGCCCTACTGGAGGTGCCTCCTCGCAGCGAGAGCGGCGGCGGCGCAGGCAGCAGCGAGCGGAAGATGCAGTCGACAGGTAAGTCCCGCCGCTCCATCCTCGTCTTCGTCCTCGTCGTCGTCGTCGTCCCGCTGCCTGGGCGGCGATACCGAGGGCTGGGCGTACGGGCGCTCGGGCCGCTGCTGCCCGGTGCGGCCGTGCTGGCCGGCCCCGGGGACCGGCTGGCCGAGCGCCGTGTTCGAGTTGAGCTCGTTGTCCCCGGTTCCGGCCAGCCCCGTCCCGGCTTCCTGCTCCGACGAGCCGGCGCTGTCCTCCGAGCCGGCGTGCTGCCTCTGCTGCTGCTGGTCGTGCTTGTTGCGCCCCCGGCTCGGCTTGCTCGGCCGCTTCCGGCCCGGCCTCAGATCGTTCGGCCGCGATTGCGTTACTGGCGTCGTCGTCGGCGATGGATCGTAAAACACTGCAAGTCGTTGTGCGACGTTAGATTTGGCGATGATTTATTTTTTTTTCATTCGTTGCTTCGACGTTTGCATCGAACGTAAATGATGTGCACTCGAGAGTTTAGGGGTAAACTATTTTTTTTTTTTTTTTTCAAGTTGTTTGAGTAAATATTTGGTCAGACTTATTTTCACGTTTGATCAAAATGTGTTTTTTTTCCTCTACACTTTGTACATAAAATATCGATTGAATACTTTTAACTTTTAATTAATTTCACCGCTGATTTTATTGAACATAAAGTGAGCAGTTTGAAACTAATTGAAATAGTTTTGATAAAACATAATTGTCGCTCGGGGTAAAGCAAACGAGCAAACGTAATCAATTAAAAGTTACTTAATTTGCTACGAACAAAAGAAAAAAGAGGCGAAAGTTTTAATAAACGGACAGCAATTGAAAGGAACAAGTTGATATATCGAGAGAGGCATAAATTACCTTGTAATCTGACAACTCCTTCGGCCTTGCCCAGTGCGTTCTCCGACGAGCAGATGTAGCCGAGAAAATCCGACTCTTCGAGCGAGCGCACCGTCAGATTCATTTCCCACGTGTAATCGTTGATCTGCCGCTCGCTCATCAGATACTTGTCGTTCGGCAGCAGCTTGTTATCTAAACCGAAAGCCCCACGTGTGAAACAATGGCAAACTCAGTATAGGCAACAATCCCTGTATAAGCGCGTGTCGCGTCGATGTTGTAACGAAACTGAACGATTTCGCGGCTGGGTTAGTCGGCCAAAAAAAAAAAAAGAGAAGTAAAGGAGGGTCGAGCAATCGATTGAAAATTCAAGTGTACGCGCTTTTGTCATGCAAATTTTCGGCGGCAAGTTGTGGTCTGCCACCGGATCGCCCTCGAAAACTAATCTGCGCGAGAGATACGCTCGCTATCCGCGCGCACACGTATACACACGGACAGAGCACACGGAGCACAAGGCTGCTCTTTGTGCGCTCGACTTTTTCCGGCTTTCTCGTTTCGTTTCCGCTATTGTCGTCAAAGCCTTTCATGCTGTACCCTTGCCACTGCTGCTGCTGCTGTTGGTCGATTGATTTCTGACCCGAGACCGCTTCCGATAATTGCGCGCAAACGAATTATTTCTCGTCGCTTTCGTTTGTCCCCCCGCCCCCCCCCTTGATTTCTTATGCTCTTCTGTTTTATTTGGGTAAAGCGTAATTTTATGCTTCGGTTATTTGCGTGCGTTTCGGTTTGTTTGGCTTTGTTTGCTTGTTTGTTTGTTTTTTAATGCAATATACGTGTGTCTATTGGTTTGGCGATTTGAAATTTGTAAAATACGAGATTGAAGCAGTGGCCACAACTTTTTTTTTCTACACATGTTATATGGCATAAACGAACAAAAAGGTACGTACTTTTGTCGGTATACCACGTGTTCATAGCTTGGGGCGACGCTTCCACCGTACACTGCAATACGACGTCCTTCTTGACCGGAGCCAAGACGACGTGATTCGTTAGCGTTATCGTTGGCTGAACTGTAAGATACAAAGCCAAAATTAAGCAAACTTATAATGAAAAAGTTAAACGGTCAATATAATAATTGTTTATTAGGTCGTCGATGTCGTCGAATTGTCTTCGATTCGGAGTAAAAGGAATTACATTAAGACGCAACTGCGCGACTTAATCTTTTTCTTTACATTCTCTCTCGCTCTTCGCTCGATTCGATTATTCATAAGCAGATCATAAACAAGCCAGGCAATAATCCAACAATACGCTTATCCAGCTGGCAAATCCCACTTTAAATCGATAAAAGGCTACGTCAGTATAGGGCTAAGCGGCGAGAGAGGGAGAGAGGGGGTGGTGGGCGTCGGCAATGGGGACCGAGGCTGACGTTTAGTAAGACAAATGAGCGACGTTAAATCGAAAAGGGAGAACGCGCGCGGCGGTCCGGGGGGCGCGCACGTGGCACACTGCCGGTCTTAAAGCGAAAAAACGATCGAGCCCGCAGATTTCGCGAATGGCCGTATAAAGAGAGCGTGCGAAGCCGAGGCGACAGTTATGCTCGTCCGGACGCGACGCACAGCGATACCGAACGGGGGGGGGGAGGGAGTTGGAGTATACGCTGGGGTGGATCGAGAGAGAGAGAGAGAGAGAAGGGGGGCGTATACGAGAATGAGAGAGATGTATATACTCACATTGGACGTTAACGGAGTAGCGCTTGCTGACGGTCGGCGGTATGCCGTTGCTCGCTATGCAGAGATAAGTGCCCATTTCTTGTCGCAGCACGCCGTTCAGCTCCAACGTCTCGCCCTCGTACTTCGTCAGCACTGCAACACATATCGTTGAGCGGGGGCATAGGTGAGTTTACGGGGAAATACCGGAGAGAAATAAAGCTGCTCAATGATGCTGCGGCTGCTGCCGAGCCATGGCCGTTTTTTTTTGCTCTCTGTGTGTATGTGTATATATATATGGAGCGAGAGAAAGAGCTCGGCTGGAGCTCCGGGGGAGATTTTAAAAGTCAAATGAGCTGTCCGCGCGAGACTAAGGCTCTCCCTGTTTATTCTCGCGATGATGGATTTCGCGAGTAAATATTTAGCGTAAGAGGGAGTCCATTTGCCGGAGTGGCGCATACGTAAGCGGACACCTTCTTGAGACGACTTTTCGCGCCTCTTTGTCGCCCGCTGCGAGATTAATGAATATACAGCGTTGACAATTTCGTTATCGAGTTACCTGCGGTTCCGCATCAAAGGGTATAACGTACGAGTACATGCATAAACGTGCCTGTAACGCACCGCGTAGTCCTCGTTAATTTCGTTCTACTTGCGGATAATTAATTTTTACGAGCTTTGAGTAATTTGATCAAAAGGAGACAAAAATGCCTTCTCCATCCTTATATTTATTTAAATTTTTTCTTTCCTTTTTTTTAAAAAAAAAAATTCGTTAATTTGGGAAAGCCTTTGAATTATTTGCCCTTGCGTTTTTTTTCGAAGGTTCAAATGCTTGAGGAATTTTTAATTTGCCGGAATTTTCAAATTACTTTTAATGCCGTTTGTTTGGATAATAAAAGCTGGGATGGATGAAGGGAGGGGAGTACGGGGCGGAGCGAGTGCTGTTGTGCAAAAGCATAAATCTTGCATTACGGCGCGCTTTAGCAGCGTCAACGGGAAAATTCTTTGGAAACTAAAAGCCCTAATTCAACGCCGTGGAGGGAGGGGGGCAATAAATAATTTATTAATAAATAATTAACCGCTATTCCATAGATAATTCCGGTATTAAATCTGCAGATATAATACGGGCGTGTAACACGTGTTCGTAAATTCATTTACACCACAATTAAAATAGAATAAATTACATCTATTCGACGAGAAAGAGAAAGAGAGCGGATGGTGGAAGGGTAAAGTTGGTATAGATTCGCTATTCTCGGGAATCTCGGGTGAAATAGACAGGGAGGAAAAATATTCCTGGCGCGCGAGCGCAACGCCCTGGCACCTCCTCCACATGAATATTCGATATTCATCGGGCGGACGAATTTTCCGCGATCTGCAGCAGTCGCTGCTCTTTCTCTCTATACCATTCTGATATTACAATTTTCCAACGCTCGCGTGGGGAAGGGCTTTCAGAGTGGGGGGTGTTGGAAGGATCGGAAAAGAAGCGGGGTGCTCGTAGGGCTCGTAAAATTGAATCCGAGAAAAAGGCGTGACATTTACGGCTCTTCTGTCCGTTCTGGCGCAGAACGATCGGTCGATTGTCCTCGCGCTTCCAGGTGACGTTCGGCTCGGGCGAGCCCGTGGCCACGCAGCGGAGCTTTATGTTGCCGCCCTCGTGCGCCAGCAGGCCCTCCTGGCTCTCGTCGACGATGTCCGGCGGTATGACCACCGTCATGTAGCCCATCTGCCGATAGGACAAAGAGTCAGCATATTTTCGGGCCGAATCGGCTCTGATGAGTATGGAAATCTTACCTGGCTGAGCATCGGCTCGGTGTTCACCTGGCACATGTAAGTGCCGGAGTCGTTCTTCTGGACGTTCGACACGTGCAGCTTCCAGGTGTTGTGGCCGTTGTGGGTGACCGAGAGCCGGGGATTATGGGCGACGAGGTGGGTGTGTATCGCGAGAATCGCCCGCGAGTCCGACTTTATCCAGGCCACCTTCAACACACGCGCCCGTTTAACTTTGACAAACAGCTAATTGGAGGGGGGGGGGAAGGGAAGGGGGGCATCGTCGATAAATCGTTGTCATAGACCCGTATACACGTTCAATTATAACTCGGGCAATTTTTCGCTCCTGCTGCTGGAGAGCGAGCCTTTTCACTTGGTTGCACTTCCATTTAGCCAGTTCGATTTGAAGGGGGTGAGATTCGAAGTGCAGGAAAGTTTCGGGTCTCCAGCGTACAGACGCGCGCGCTTTTTGAATAGACGTCGAGGAGGGGCGGGGGGATGGGGTTGTTATACGTGAGCATAGAGCGCCGATTAATCTTACCCTGTAAGTCTGGAGATGATTGACGACGCAGGTGAAGAACACGTCGCGGCCCTGTATGACCGTGTGATTTTCCAGCTGCGCCAAGAACACCGGCATAATCTCCGGCGTTACTTGACCTGCGAACAGTCAACAAAGAACAAAAAGATTACGCGCGAGTTAAGGGGTATAGAGCGCTTGATGCTACACGTAAAATGCTCCATCGCACAGTGTAGGAGCGCCGCTGTGGAACAAATGTATACGCAGGCTTCGAGGGAAAAAAGTAGTTTGGCGAACAGGAGAGGGTGGTGGAAGGATCGAGTCTAGCCAAAGCGATACACCCCAGCCGGCGTATCTACGCGCGGCGGACGAGTAATCCGCGAAATACGTGCACAGCCGGCCCGACAAATCGCCTTAGTTACGTTTAGCGACCGATGCCGCTCCACTTACACAGCGAATGCCCGCCGGTTGCAGGAGCAGCCGACGGCTCGCAGTAAAGCCCTCTCGGGCATTCCCCGGGAGAGTGAGAGAAAGGGAGCGGTGCACTCGCGGGCCGCTTGTCTTACCGTTCAATCTCTCCGCGGCGACGTCGGACGTCGATAGATGCGCCCGGGCCCTCTCTCTCGCTGCTATACGTCGCTCTACGTGTGGGTATACAGGCTCCGGCTAAAGTCGTGGGTTGGAGAGAAGGAAAGAGAGCGAGGGCTGGAGGAGACGCAGCGCCCGAGTTTTTCGCATGCGCTCGTGCAAGAGGAGCGATAAATGGAAAAATTCTTGAGTCTCGCAGGCGTAATCCGGCGTGAAGGCGAGGGGGTGCGGCGGGAGGATGAGGCTAGAGCGCGAGAGCTAGAGAGCTTTAGCGTGCCAGTAGCGCAGCGCCCGTGTGCCCCGGCACTCCGTCTCTCGGTCCAAGGGTTTTACGCTGCTGCGGAGGGGGGGGGGGGAGTGGAGCTTGCACTTCCCCCGCGTCCTGCCGGCGCGGAATTCTAATTTTGCATTTAATTCTTTATTCGACTGCCGCGAACACGCCGTAAGCCACTTTGAGCTGCTAAGAGCCGCTCTGTCTCCTCTTTTCCCGCCATTGCCGGCTCTCCTCTCATCCCTGTACACCCCCGCAACTTCCTTCCTTCCTTCCTTCCTCTTTCTTTGCCCGTTCTTCTCCTCCTCCTCCTCCTCCTTCTCCCCTTTTTTCCCACTCTTATCCCTCTTCCACACCTTCATCCTTTTATTTTATTCCATTCGGGGCGAGAGGGGCCTGCGCACCGATGATGAGCTTCTCGCGAGAGAGCGCAGGCCCCCTCCCTCTCGGATTGCCACTTCTTTTTATCCTTCCGGCCCGCTTGACGCGCTCCTTTTTTTCCGACCGGAGATAAATTTATACGCGTGTGCATAAAGCGGAGAGCCGAGAAAGAGGGAGAGAGAGAGAGAGCAGCTAGCTCTCGTAATTGAGAATTTTTCTGCAGCCACCGCCCCTCCCGAGCCACCACCCCTCTTCGTTCATCAGCCGTTTCGGCTTTTTTTTTCTTTCTCTCTCTCAATGAAAATCCCGCTTGAAAAGGCGATTTTGAGTTTTATATGAGTTTGAAGCTGATTTCCTGACCGTGGAGGAGGTCGAGCGCGCGCGCAGCCGCGCGTCCGTCTAGATGAAATTCGAGGGTGCTTGCGAGGTTTCATTCTTTCTCCCCCGCGCGCTCCCCCCTTTTTAGCCCCGTTCTCTTCTCTCTGGGCTTCGCGTCGTCCACCGCGTGCAGAGAGAGAGAGAGAGAGGGGGATTATGTTCGCAAAGGCGTAGCGCGGCAATGGCCGAGAGAGCGCTCGCCCGCTGTTCTTTTGAGATTTAATTTACGTGTACTGAATTATGTTTTATTCATAATTGCAAAGAATTTTCACTTCGCTTATACTCGTTTTCATCCTTTCCCCTCCCCCCCTTTCCTTTTTTTTTGATATTTTTTTTAATTTTATGATTTTTACGCTGACAGAGAGGGAGAAAGAAGGATAGCGAGATTTCAGTTGTATAGCCTCGATATTTGATACAGCGAGGATGGTATGAATAATTTATTAAATTTTACTCGACGGCTAGAGGACTTTGCCCGCAGTGCGTAATTAAAGGACGTCGCGTCCTCGTCGTCGACTCTTTATCGCAACGCTCGCAAAGACTATTTCAACCGTGAGTAGGAGGGGCAGGAGAGCTGGAATCGTGAAATCCCGGTGGTTAATTCAGCGCGAGAATCCGAGATCTGCAGGCGAGTGTATATATATATATATATATACGCACGCGCGGCTAGAAAGTACAAGAAGCGCGAGTTAGTCGTCCGTGGCTAAAGGCGAGCGCTACAAGTTCGCGAGAGACACGCGCGGCGGCAAAAGGCATAGCGGTAGCATCGGGGAATATCCCGCAAACGCCGATAACCCTGGGAGAAAGTCGCGAGCAAGCACAGAGAACGCGCGCCAGTCAGTTGCCGGCGTGCACTTATAGCTCGAGCGAGCCAAGGAACTTTCGCGTAATTGCGTCGCCTTCAGCAGTCTCGCCCGAGGCTCTCTCTCTCTCTCGCGATTTCACGCCCCACCTGAATAGCCTTCTCCACCGGAGACACTCGCGAGCAAACTTTGTCCAGAGGCCCTATCACACTACACCCTCCCTCCCTAGTGCACAGAGAGTAAGAGAGAGATAGGTGAGCGACGGCTCCGTCGGGAGCTCGAAAAATAACGCCACTAGTCCCCCCCTTTGGCTCTTGGGAGCTCTCGCGAGCCGATGAACCGGCTGCTCGGTCTCTCGTTAGTATAATCTCACGGCGGAGAGACGCACCCGGACCTTCTCGGTCGTCAGCGAGCCGATCAACCTCTACCAACCCACAAACAGTACACACACACATTCTCCTGTCACATCGGCTTTTACTGTATCTCGTTCGTTTTAGTCGACCTCCCTTTCTTAAAACTCCCCTCCTGAATCTCTCTGTATATTTCCATTGCGCTGGATTTCTCGATAGATCTATATTTCCTCCCCCGCTCTTCTCTTTCCACCCCTCGTTTTATATACCCAGCCGCTTAGCCCGATTTTCGTCGTAGCCAACCCCCCAAAGCTTTTCGAGCTATATGCAAAAGGATCGACGAGAGCAAAGCCCCCTCTCGCGTACTTTGCCCCAACCTCCCCTTTCTCCCCTCCTCCTCTTTCTTTAATGTTTGGTTTTCACTTTTCTCGAAACGCTTCACCTTCGCTTATTCCGCTCTCTCCATCTTGCGAATCCTATACGGACTTTTTTTTCAGCAATTAGCTTAATTAAAACGATACACGTCATGTAAACAGCTATACGAAAAGGACAAAGTTGTCTCTGCGCGCCAAGAGCAGCGTGTATCTGCCCCTCCGACCTATTTAAGATATGGATCAGAGGAAGGAGGAGCAGCGAGCGACTCTTTAAAAAAAATGGAAAAATAAAACAAATCATTGGAAGAGAAGGAACGATGGTATACGGGAAGGTATAAAAGAAAAGCACCAAGAATTGGCTTCCGGTTCAGCTCGTTTAGTCGTCGTCGAGGAGAGAAGATCGCGACGGAGAAAGAGAGAAAACGAGTATAGCTCATGCAGCTGTCTCCGGCGCGTTATCTCTTACACGCACGAATCGATTCGCCCTCGCGCACAGAGTCTCTCGGGCTGTCCCGCATCCGCCCGGAAACGCATACGCAATAAGCCGAGAGAGAGAGAAAGAGTAGTCGAGATCTTACGCTCGATTTTCCCTTGTTTTCTCTCTCTTTCTCTCTCGACTCCCAAGAAGGAGGAGCCATCAATTTTCGCCGAGCTGTATCGGATATAAATCTCGGCGGGCGCTTCGTTTCCGCGTTGTCGCGCTCTCCGTCCGATCTTGGATGCCTGATCGGCTTGGCTCCGACGGGGAATTATGACGGGCTCGTTCGGTCGAACGATCGACGCTGCTGCGCTCCTCGCCGACCGAAGAAGCCGGCTCGATCTTTGCCGAGTCGACGCGAATTAACATAAATCGCTGCAGCGCGCTTGTTTTTTTTTTATCCTCCCCACCCCCCTCTTCGTCACACTTTTTCAAGCTCCGCTGGTAGAGCGATCTTGTAAGGGCTATAAATCTCGATAGGAAGCTCGGCTTGCGCTCACCTTTACTCCGGCCTTGTATCGCGCGGATCTCGTTTCTTTTCGGCGCGCTTGATCGGCCGCCGTCCGATCGATGGAACGCGGCCAATTATCAACCGATGTAATTATGTTTGTAAAACTGTGCAAGCTCGTTTTTTTACTTCGTCTAACGCGAAAAATGGAAAATCAATTTATGAGAATTTTTGGATACGTGTTATTAATTTTCTGCGAACCGATTTCCTTTTGTTATTCCGTAAACAAAACAAAACAACGTTTGTTCGTTATTTTTTTATTTGTTGCTGGACCGATTTAATCGTATCGGATGGCTTTTGATAAAATCCTTGACTAAAAAAAAAGGTAGAGAGCAAAAAAAAAAAGAGAGAGAGGAAGGCACGAGAGGAGCGAGCAAAGCAAAACGATCAGCGCGGGCGCGTAAAAAGAGGCGAAAGGGTAAGGGGGGAAGTCTCGAGTAAAACAAAGTGCCACAAATCACAGAGCGAAATCCAATCACGCTGAAATCAGTCATTTCGTCGTCGTGTGCCACCCTATATACACACGAAGTACACACGCCCGTTCACCCTCGTACATTCGAGCTACAGAGCGTTGGCGAAGTTCCCGCGCCGCGAAAAGTCGGACAACAACAAAGTGCCGTGTGCAGAAGAAGAAGAAGGAGGAGGAGGAGGCGGAGGAGCCGGCGCAAAGAAGCCAGATTCGTCAAAGGTTTTACTTTCCACTTAGCCGTGGGGGGTCCATCATCGGAGGGTAGAGGGGCTTCTTTCCTACCCCCTTCCCTCCAGAAAGCGCTAGCTTTTTGCGGCTCGATCGATTTCCAGAAAAGCCATCGCCTTCCGTGTCCCCTTGCGCGGGCCAAGTGAGTCGTCGCGCGCGGACAAAACGCGCTCTCGGGAGGATCGTCTTTTCTTCCTCGTGGCACACTGCGCTGCGGCTAGCCTCTCGGCAAAAGAACCAGAGTGGCTAGCGGAGAGAATAGGGGTGGGGGAGTGGATGAGGTTCCAGGGGTGATCCTACCGGATTGCCGGGCTCTTGATTTAGTTGGGCAGCGGACGTTATAACGGCCGCGCCTCCGAGCGGCGAGCTTCTTCCTATACCGCTGCTGCAGGAGAAAGAGAGAGAGAGAGGGAGAGCTGCTGGCCTCCGCCGCTGGTATTTATTACAGGAGGCTGCTCCGGAGTCCTTTGGCTCGGCCATTGTTTACTTTCCGTTTGAGCAAGAGAGCTGGATTTCGGCTTTTTGCCCCAACCCCCCGAAGCTTCACTCCTTTCCCTCCCCCGACGGCGGCTCTCTTTCTCTCTAGTTTGCGGCAGCGCGCGGGCTTTTCGGGAAATTGTTTGCTCGCGGCCTAGTGTGATATTTCAGTTATCTCGGCTCTTTAAACGATCCCAACTATTTCGCCGCTTTTCCTTTTCTTTTCCCTCCCTTTTTCAGCTTTGCGATAATTATATGGAAACGCTCTTGGCGTTTAGTCCTCTCCCATAGTTCTGATTCCGAAGCGATAACCGGCCAAAAAAAAAACTCCGAAGTAATGAAAAAGAAAAGTGTATTGTTTCATATTCCGAGCGGAATAGCGACGGAATGAGAGGGCTCGAATAAAAATTGATGCGATAGCTCAAGTTTCGGGGAAAAATGTATTTGGCGCTCGTAAAGTATTCGAGTTATTCGAATTATTCTTGCGATTTTTCCAAGAGTTTGTTGGGATTATGGACAAAAAATAAAAACGCCGATTTTTTTTCTTCTTTAATATTATTTCCGCTGAAGTCGAACTCCATAAAACTCGTTCGAAATTGTTGAAAAATTCTTTCTTCGTAGTATCCGAGCGAATTTAATAAGCTCTTCTTGATTAGAAGAAAAATGGAGAAAAAAAAAAGAATTTGTACATTTTCAGCGATATATTTTTATTTCCACAACGTATTATCTCGGTAACGTTGCTACTCTCTCTCTCTTTCTCTCGCATACTACAGCGGCAACGAGCTTTTAATTAAAAAATTTTCTTCAATATTCACCGGGGTTAATATCGTTAACAATTTATAACGCTCTTACCGCGTAAATGAGATTAATCCGCTCTTTGGATAATTTATCGTCGGCCATACGCACAAAGTACAAGTTATAAAAAAATGTCAAAACGTAAAATAAAAAAAAAAGAAAAATCCACCAACGAATATGTCCGAAACCCAGGCGCGATAGCGCGTCAGTAGCGATATCGCGAGATTGCAAACATCAGGATTGTTGCGTTTATCGCCCGACAAGCAGTTGTATACCGATAAATATACACATCAATCGTTAAATACGCTACGCGTGCTGTATGCCGGAGGGACCGCTTTAAAACGAGATTTTTTCCTCCCTTTTTTCCGCCATAAAGTGGAGTGCGGAGCGCGGGGGGTGGTAAAGCTCGGGCAGCGGCCGTTTAGCTGCGAGTGCTGCTCCGGTGCAATGCACGTTGCTCACATTAACTGCATCATTTCGGATAATAACAATAATTCATCCCAATCTAATGGCATTAAAGCGGATTTTAATAAAATATGCTCTTTCAGCCTCCCCCTTCGTTCCTCCTCTCTCCTCCTTGCCTCCTATGCTTGTTCTATTTGTCCTTCCTCTCCCTCCCTCTCGCCCCTCGTATACATTTTTTCGCTGTAACTATAAACTCCCTTAAATTTCCATGTAAATTAATTTTGCTTTGTAGCGAGTTATTGACTTTGGACTTTTTATTTAAATCGGAATATCTCGCTTTCTACAATCCCGCTGGAATAAAATGCGTTGCATTTGGCGTTTCAGCGAATGGAATCCGAGATTCGTCGATTTCGAATGAAAACGCGCGCCAACGGTGAGGGGTGGGGGGAGCAATCGTCTGCCAAAGTTCGAGGCATTAAGACGTTGCCGTCGCTCTGGCGCATTACTCGCAGCAGGGAATATGACGGAGGAGGGGGTGGCTGAAGGCGCGTACAGCTGGGCGCGGAGCTCGGCAACAGGTCGGCTTTGACGCGTCTCCGCGGCCTCATAAGGGGCTCGCCGGAGGAGGAGCGAGCGAAAGGAGAGGGCGCCGAGCACAGGCCCGAACTAACGCGTTCGCGCGCCCGAGCGCACAAAGCCGCGAGCGCGAGGAGGGTTAATGAAAGCGATAGCGACGGGGGCTATAAGTCGCGCGCGAGTGCCTCGGAATACTTACACAGGCAGAGCTGCTGGAGCAGCAGGGCGACGAGGAGGGCGCCGAGCTTGGGCGCCGCCATGGGAGTCGTCGCTTCGCCTCGGCGCACGAGGCACCCTAGCGACACAGAGAGCGAGCGAGAGAGACAGTCGGAGTGCCGCTGGCGGCGGCGCGGCCCGGCAAAGTTCCCAATCTGAAACAGAAATCTTGCTTTAAGTATACATACCGAGTGCACGCGGGGCTAACGGTGCGTGGGCCGCATTACAAGTTTTGCAGGGTATAGCTCGTGGCAAGGCTGCGCGGGGGCAGGGGAAGAGTACTACTGCCGCAGCGACTCCACTGCTTTCAGACTTCTCGCTAAGAGGAGAGACGCCGCTAAGTAAATCACGGGGGAGCAAGTGAGCGGCGCGCTCCCCTTTCTCCCTCGACTGCCGCGACTATGCCGCGAGCTTTTATTTCGGCTCTTTGAGCTGTGCCGGCGACGTTTTTCAATGCGAATATGCACGGGACTGAGCGAGAGGCCTGTTGTTTTGCGCTTCACTCGAGTTTACGCTCTCGCTCAGTTTTTTTTAGTCCTAGGGCTTTGAGAGGAGTAATTGTAAGTGAGGTTGAGCTTAAGTGTTTTTTATTTGTTTCCGTTTGAGCAAATTTTTATTCAATATTTGAAAACTTTTGTAACGGATTTAACGCAATTATTTAAGTTTTCCATGAAAATATGTATACGCCTGAAATTGATGAATAAAACGAAGGAGTAATGTATACTTGAAGGAAGCTAGGAAAAGCTTCTTTCGATAAAGCTCCATTAGACCCGACAGAAATAATGATCACAACGATCTAAAGTCCCTATCGAATGATGAATTCCCACTACGGCGAGAGTGTATCGTTGAAAGCAGCGGCTGCTGCTGGAGCCGGAGGGAGGGGGGTGACGAAGCGAGAGGGAGAAAGAAAAAAAATCATAAATTACAAGGCGCGGCGGCATTAAAGTTGTTCAGAAATTCACTGCGACTGTTCATCATTTATCAAGAGTGTCGGAAGGTGGGGTGGGGATCGATAGGTCGCGGCAGCTATATATGTATACGCTCCGCGTACGCAGACTGGCGTCATAAACGTCAGGTCTCTAGCGTGTCCAGCCGGTCTACAGTGTATCTCGGCTGGCGCGCGTTCCGTCATAAAGGATTGAAAAATATATAAATTATCGAGGAGAGGAGGGCCCAAGGCGAGAGAGGCTGAGTAGGGCGGCCGCGAGAAAGCGATCGCGCGTACCTCGTATAATTGGACGATTTTTCAGTAGCCGCACGCGGGGGCGGCTTCCTATATGTGTGTGAGGGTGGGTGTATATACGAAGAGCCTCCGGGGCCTGGGGTGAGCGGGCCGATCGTCGAAATGGATTTCGCCGGGCGCGCAGTCATCCTCCCTCTCTCTCTCTCTCTCCTCGGCACAAGCGCCAGCGGGCAAAATGGAATTTCCACATTCGTCCTATCGGAAAAGCCCAGCCCAGCCGAATATCTGCCGTAGTCCTCCCTCCCCCTCCACTGTGCCCAGGCCTTTGCCTCCACCGATATACCTATACCTACGCGTGTACCAGTCCTGGACGGAGAGAGAGAGAGAAGAGGTGGGCGCGTTTCCCTTTCGTCATACGTGCCTCCGTCAAGCGTCGGCGATTCCGATACCGCGGCCTCTCGCCGCGAACAAGGGACAGACCGAGAGAAAGAGAGAAGGCCCAGAGGGGTTGACTGCCGAGAGAGAGAGAGAGAAAGAGCCGCCATAAGTTATGACTCGCTGCCGCATGAATTTATGCATGAGATACCAACTTTATGCTTTATGCATTGGACGCGTCGGGCGATAAGGAGCCGCTGCTGCTGCTTCAACCCCCTTCTCTCTCTCTCGCTCCCTCAACCCCGCCCCATCCGTTCCTCCAGCTGCTGGGCAGCGGCCCGCTGTACCAGCGACTTTTCACCGAGTCCAGGGCCTCCTCCGCGTGAGCCCGTTTTATCATTTAATCGCAGCGGCTCGACGCAGCCCGATTTCTTTCAATTCAAAGAGCTTGAGGATTTTTCGCGAACCCGGTACGTATACCTATAAGCCAGCGTGCACCTGCGTTTCTATGTGTGAGCCTATACGTCCGTGAGATTCTCCAGGCTTTTGGCTTTCCGGTCGGCTCTGATTTTTCAGCGAGAGCGCCGAATTTACCTCCGACCTTTCGATGCGTTTGGATTTTGTTTTTTTTTTCGTTTTTTTTTCATTTTTTCCCAATTTTTTTTGTTTTGTTTTATTTCACGCGTGATTCCTCTTGTGCGAACGGCTTTTCGTGATGGGCTTATATATTTGGTGCCGAGTTTTGATGGAATTTACGGCGTTTGATTTAATTAACGGATTGGCCTTTTACTCCCTCGCGATATAGAGAGAGAGAGAGAGAGAGAGTGTGGACGGGCTAGAATTAATCGATTATCAAAAATTCATACGGAATTCGATACACTTGAACTTTTGAGCTGCTGGAATTGCTGTATACGGTTAAAAAAAAGTTGGCGGGGGAAAAAAAGCTAATAAAACGGTAAAGAGTTTTTTATTATTGTAATGATTATTGTTTCACTCTCTGTAAAATAAATCCGTTGCAAGCAGTGTGATTTAGTTTTACCGTGTCGGGGGCGGTGGGGGTATAAGCGGGGGGAGAATAAAAAAGGAGAGCATGAATAAAGCGGGGGCTATTCCGTTATATCAGAGAGCCGCGGAGCAGATAAAGCCGCGCGCGACAAGACGTACACTCGCAAACTTCCCGTGCTATTTCAGCCGGCGCCCGAAGTTTCATCGTCATTTTCTCAACCTTTTTTCCCCCGCTTGCTCTCGCGCGTTAATTTTTCAGATTTATGCACCTACGGCCTCTAAACAATAGTTAATATCGCGACCTTCTCTCCCGCTCACTCCATCCCTCGAGAGATCTCGTGGCAGCTCTCCTCTCTCACTCTCGACCTGCATCCCCGGGGTGCAATTTTTCACTTTTATTAGACTAAAAATAAGAAAGAAGGTAAAAAAAAAGGAAGACAGAAAGCATCTTTGAACGAACTGCTGCTAATCCAGTGGATTTATTGAGCTCGAGCTCCGCTTCTTCTTATCAGAGAGGAGCGGGGTAGCGGCTGAAAGAGTAAAAATCATTCGGATTGCGAAATGACCTCGGGCGGGGAATATCCAAGGCCAACGTCGTTGAGAGAATGAGCGCTCGCGAGCGCAATGGCTATAAGATTTGTCTTGCTCGCGGCCGGGGGGCTTTATTAACTCCCCCTTTATTGCGGCTGCTTTGCCTGACGGCCGGCCAGCAAATTCCGTGGAGCTAGCTCGCGAGCAGCCAGTCGCGAACAATAAAGCCCCCGCGACGATATTTATCGCGCCTTTTTTTCCCCTCCCCTTACATCTCGTGACCGTTTCATCTCGCGTTTTTCGTTCGCTTTGGCGAAATACTCGTTAGCGTACATCCCAATGGCCGTTGCGACGTGGATATAAGCACTTACGTGCTGTGCTGTTATTGAATCGCGCATGTATTCATAGACTGAATACGCGAGGCCGCCTGCGCCTGTTTATGCGGGGGGCATAATTATGCAGCCGTACCTCTCCTTTTCCCCTGCTGCAATTACGTGAAATATTAGCCGACTAAATCAAAAGCTTAAGCGGCTCGAACGCCTCCCTCTCTCTTCCCGCAGTCGACCTAACGTTTATTAAATCTCCCTAAACGCGCATAAACCCTTCTACGCTGCACAATCGCGACAATGGAACTAATTAAATTTCAAGCACACGACGGCGTAGCCGCCTCTCCCTCTGTGCGTATTATACTGTATACGTATGTGGGTATAATATATTTTCCAAGCGTTCTTCTCAAGGCTGTCCCAAGGGGCTGGCCTCGAAATCCAACTCGGTACATCAAGTTGGAAAATCGAAGCCAGAAATATCGTCGCCTTACGACGAGAGCGTGGCTGGGAGGTAAAGGATAAAAGTCACTCGGCAACGCGGCGCACGTTCGGCATATCGCTCGGGCGCTATCGTTCACCTTCCGCCACTTCCCTCCCCCCCAGGAGCTGATCCCTTGAGCGAGGTAAAATTTGTCGCGGCCTGCGTCTGCCCGATCTCGGCTCGCGCTGATTTAAGTCGGCGCAAAGTGCGAACTGTCGAGGTGAGGTAGGAGGAGGGGGTACATAAGGCGCACTCGTCGGCTAGCTGCGGGGCGTCGCTCAAAAAACGCGCTGGCGCAAGAGCGAGAGCAAACGGACACTTTGTATGCGAGCTGGCGAGTCGCGTAACACGTTTCCCCTATCAGCCGGCCATCGGCTGCGCGAATGGACCGCGCTTTTCCCGCTCTCTCTCTCTCTCTTCCTCGGCATATTTCATAATATTACCGGACTCTCTTTCTGCCGTCGCGCCCAACTCCCCAGCTAGCCTCTCCAGCCAGACCATTTTCCCCGGCTCTATCTCGGCCGCTCGGCCATTAATTCTCGCGCGCGAGCGCATACGAACTAGTCCCCCGACTGCCCGTTCGCACTGCGCGATTTATGCTGTTTTTCCATCGGCCACTGCCAGAGAGCGAGAGCGTCACCGAGAATTTACAGGAGGATAAGGGAGTCGCTGCCGTGGATGTAGCTGGGAATAAACTCGGATTCTGTATGCACTAGTTACATCTTAGCGGAAGAGGCAGGGGGTCTTAATTAGATCGGCCAATCGACTTATCGGTAATTGGATGATAAGAGTCTCTGGTTGATCGTATTCCCGGGAATAATAAACTTTTAATCGATTTTGCAATATCGAAGGCCGAGTAGCCTTGTAAATTAAACAAGACGCGAGCGGAAGCTTGATTATTCATAATCGAAGCTTCTTTTTTCGATATCGAATCCACGAGGAGCGTTGCCGCGGCGGCGCATGTTAAACAAATGATATTTATTGCACCGAGCGAGAGATGGCTGGCGATTGCGATAAACATCGTTGCTCACGGCGATATTTATCAAACGCGCATTTATTAGATGATAAATGTATACCAACAACATTTGCTATACACATACACGCACATGCATCACACACGTATGTGCAGCTTGCATAGACGCATTAAATGAAAATATGCGAGCGAGTTTAACTTTTTTTTTGCGGCGAAATTTATGCAACGCGCACTCGGCCACGTGCACGCGGCAAAAAGCGCGCTCGAATCGTCCGTTGAAAAATAAAAAAAAAAGCGTATCGAAAAATAATTTTAATCCTCCAACTGCCGTCTGAAATGAAACTCGCTCTCTCTCTCTCTCTCTCACCCCGCGGCTTAATACAGCGCGATTCCATAAAGCGGAATTGCGACTGCAGGATGAGAAGGAGGCGGTTTAAAAAAAAAAGAAACTTCGCGCGCACGAGTTGCCGTCCGCGACTGGATGTTGGATAGAGGGGCAGAGGAGAACAGAGAGAGAGAGGCGGAGGAGAGTGGTTGAATATAACGCCGGCAATCTAGTCGGCAAACGAATCACGAACGAAATACCCACTTTGCTCGTCAAAACAAAAGCAGACGCGTACGGCACGATCTACATTTTCCCCGGTCGTCGCATAAAGCGACCACATCGCGAACCCGGGGGTTAAAGGTGGTGGCGAGGGGGGGGGTGCAGCGGGAGGAAGTGGGCTTTGGGCTCGCGGATGAAAATAAAAATAAAAAAACACCGAGGGAATGCAAATTGCCGAGCCGACGTCGCGAATGCGATTTACATCCCTAATGCCGCGCGCGAACTCTCGGACGACGGACGGACAAAGAGAGAGAGACTCGCGTCGCAATTGTCATCGGTATATATACGAGCCTGGTCGCGCCGCTCGTAAAACACAACGAAAATTGATCGTCGTTTCGGACTTATTCCTCGCCGCATGAGCATAAGCTTTTCTGCCGCAGCCGGAACTTTTTTAACAATCGGCGCTAATGTCTCGGGAGAGAGAGGGGCGAAATGAAATATTAAGGACGAGCGGCTGGTGGTAGCAGAGACTCTCGCGAATCAAGCCGTCTCTCTCTCTCTCTCTCTCAACGCAGTCGAGACTTGGGTAATTTTCTCGAGGATGCCAGCGGGGGTGCGGGGATGAGGCTTGAGATAGCGCACGTCATACTCTCTCTCTCAGTATATATATATATATATATATATATATATATATATATATACGTATACGGAGAGAGGCTGTAGCGGGGGTAAGAACGCGCCTAATTCGGCTAAGCGCCCGGGGGGGATGCTGTTTCTGGCGTCTCATCCTCCGAGATTCTTGGCATTAGGCGCCGCGACGTTTCTATTATACCCACCTCGGCATATCGGCCCCGCACGCACGTTTTTCACCAGCCAACCGAGCAGCAGTCAATTTCGCCAGCAAATCCTTCTGATTTCGCGCCCTTGCCTCTCCCCTTCTCCCAACGAGCGACGGGGGAGAGTTTTCGCGCGAGGTGACTGACTGACACTGACGACGCTCTCTTTCTCCGTCTCGTCCTTTCCCTTTCTCGCTTACGAGGATTGGCAGAGGTTTATATATATATCTATGGGGCTGGGACAGGCGAGAATAATACCGGCCTACAGCTGGGATATTCCGTGGGACGCGTATCTCACGGCTGAATCGGTCCGTGTAAATTGAAAAAGTAGGACCAGCCCTTCTTCTTCTTCTTCTTCTCCCCCTCGCCCTTTTTTCTCCCTTCTACAATTTCGTGTCGTCGCTTCTTCTTCTTCTCTTCTTCGTCGTTTTTCTTTTTCCGTCTTTTGTCTCTCGGGCGTTATTAGAAAATGTCGCGGGCTCGGATTAACATTAATTTAAGATCGTCCACCCCCCCCCCTATCTTCCCCTTCTTGCACCGAGGCAACACGAATTGCGGCTCTGTATATAAAATCGTCGTTTAACCGGTACGCCGGCGTAATTCCAGCAATCGCCCGAGACGTTTTTGTCGGCGCCGCGGAAATGAGAACGCGCGCGCCTTGTTTAATGGGAGATGGCGCGAAGAGCAGCTTTTCCTACCGCGGGCTTTATAACGATCGACGGCAAATCGTGTCAAGCAGAGATTAGTCAAGATTTGGATTAAAGCGCTCCGTCTTTTTCTCTCGCTCTCTCGGCCTTTCGACACACTTTCCCAAATTTTTTTCGTCAATCTTTCGACACACTCTCTCTCGGCTTTATATTTACAAATGAAAAAAGAGTATTTCGGAAATTCGAGAAACCCATCGGCTGATGTGTATAGGCGGAAAGTAAGAGAGGGAGGAAAACGTCTGACCCAAAAAAAAAGCGCGCGGCAACGGTGGCTTATACTCCCCTGTCGCCAAAGAGCAACGAACGGAAAAAAGAACGGACGTTCTTAAAGCCAAGCGAGTCGGAGGATCGAAGTTTCGGAATCTTTCGCCGGCCAAAGTCCAAGCGAAAATGAAGAGGAAGGAGCTGGAGATCAAAGGTCGCTATAGCGAAGTTGGCTGGAGCAAAGACGAGCGAGCGAGAGAGAACGAGGCCGCGGAGGAGGTTGCACCAAGATGTAAGAGGGGGTGGCGCAGGAGGAGCCGGGGGGGGGGGGAACACAAGCCGTAGGGAGGGCCGTATAGTCGAAGATGTATAGGGATCGGCTTGAGCAGCTCGACGCCGACGGGGGAGAGGCTTTCTGTGTGTTGGCCGGGATTACGGAAATACGGGCAGGCGGCGGGGGACAGGGCACGCCGGCGAAGGCTCGGCCAGCGGCCCCGCTGCAGCAGCCTGATGCTGAGTTACGCCTGGCGCTATATCCCGGCTGGACCCATTACACGGCCTCTCCCACCAACCGGCGCTGACTGACCCGTAAATACGCGCAACGGACCGGACGACTCGGCCCGTCCTCTCTATCCCCTTTGTCACGCCTCGGCTTCCTATAGCCGATCCTCCCTCTCTCTCTCTCATCTTAAGTCGCGTCTCCCGCTTTATCTAGCTTCTCTTTTTTTCCAATAAGCCTACAACCAAACTGGTTCGCTAGCCTCTGCATCAGTGAGAACGACTAATGACTTTCCTCCATTTTTATAAAGACAGACAGACCAATCGATGAGAGGGAGGAGAGCGATCGATCTGCCTCGATTAAAATGAATATTAGCACCGGATTGTTCTTTGATATCTAACAGCTCTGTTACGGTGCCAGGCGGGACAGACAAAGCGAAGGGGAGAATCGTTAGCTATGGATGACGACGATATAGAGCTCGGCTTGCGATAATTGCAATAATTACGTTAGCTTTATTTACTCTCGCGGCTACTGCCAGCTTTGACGCTTGGTCGCTCATATACTCCCTATATATATCTCACACTCCTCCCAGCTGGGAGATATCGCCGGGCCGATCGTGCTAATGGCAGTAGCCACGCAACCGGCCGATCTAATTTAATCCCCCGTATACTCACACATCCCGCGGACTTCTTGCTTTCCCTTTCCCTCGACGCGCGAATTTCTCTCTACGGCAGTCCACGTCAGTCTGCTGTGGCTGCTGGTGACGCCGTGTAGCCTCGTGGGAGCACGCATAAACAGACGCATGCCGCAGCAACTCGCTGGATTATTACAAAATCCAGCGATCGACAAATCGTATATCACGTTTGACCCAAATATTATTTGGACGATCGGAGGCGGGGAGGCAGGATTTATTGGTTATCGAGAGGGCATAGTTTCGCGGATATGTGCGTGCCGGGCTGTGTCGGCGCGGAGGAGGAGGAGGAAGAGGAGAAGCAAATTGAGGGGAGAGACTGAGCTTTCGGGGTTGTTTTAGCTCGGCCGCGGCGCTGCATAGAACGAGAAGAGTATCTCGCTCTCGTCACGCCCGTACCGAGCTAATATATTATTTATACTCTGGACAGAGGAATATATGTATTTTCGAGGCTAGTCGTTTAAGTGGCGTATTAAAATAAATTGCTTCCCTCTCTCTCTCTCGTGGCGCGTGCGCGTTGAATTTCGAATGTCTCTCTGCGACTCTGCTTTCTCTCTTTCTCTTTCGCCTAGTCCAGTCTTTCTGTCTCACTTTAACGTCGGCTGACGCGCTGTTTTATTTCGGCCGCAGCAAGCCGCGGTGGTGCTCGCCGCGTGAATTTTCGCGCCGGGCGCAGGGGCGCGCGTTGAAATGTACAATGGAATGATTTATCAGCTTGGCCTGTGCGCGCATGTTTACGAGCTTCGTGCACTTAATGTAAAGAGACGGCCACTGCCCGCCAACGACGCCGACTGGATTTTAATGCCCTCCCCTCCTCCGCCCCCACCTACGCCCGCAATAATAAATAATCGAGCCTATCGCAAACTCGCCTTTAATATTTGCCAAATCAACTGTATATTTGTTTTATTTTCCTTTTTGTTTCTCTTTTTATTTTCTAGATCGAATCGTGGAATCGCGGTAAACGAGATGATCGGTAATCGTTATTTCATGGAGAAACGGGCTCGAACGTCCAAAGCAAACGGAAAGGAGGATTCTCTTTTCCGGTTTCGCTCGTCCGCTCGAAAAACTCGGCTGATTTAATCTCGCGACACTACGGTGTAACGCTTTTTAAAATACTCCGCATCAAAATAATAGCGAGGAAGTTGAGGGTAGAAAAAGGATGGAAAGAGAAAAAAAGGGAGAGAGAGAGAAAGAAAGAGCGTGGAAGTAGAGGGAAGGAGAGAAAATAAGCGTCCCGGGCAATAAAACGAAAAACAAAAAAAAATAATGGAAAAGTGCAGTCCCGGCCGGGCGTTCAATTGTTTGCCGGTCGCGTGAAAAAAAAAGAGGCAACTGCGAGGGTAAGGGGTGGTGCGAAAGGGGGAAAGCTGTCGGGGCGAAAACAAACGCCGGAGGAAAAAGGCGTCGAGGAGAGGGAGGTGGAAGAGAGAGAGAGAGAGAGGACGTCGAGGTGGAAAAAAAAGAGTCGTCGTCGCATGAACGTCACGCGCGCCCACGCAGCAGGGTATAGGGGTTGAGGGGTTGGGGGACGGAAAGGGAGGGCATTGGCGGTTGTGAGAGGCTCGCGCAATTTTCGGAGTGACACGCTAGGGGTTCGCCGCGACTGAAAAGCGAGAAGTGACGGAGGAGGAGGAGGAGGGGTATGAGTGGGGGGCCTGTGAGGAGGAGTAAAGAGGGGGGTGGGGTGAGAGTTGGTTGAGATTGGCGGCTGCGAGGCGTCGGACAGTCGGGTCCGCTCGCGCGCAGCCTGGAAACGACCGGTAATGGCCATTGTACAGTTCGTTTCGGACGCAACCTGCCCTCCCTCTCCACACTTGCATGCGCCTCTAGGTGTATGCGCTTGTGTATTCTCAGCACATCCAGCCACAGACACAGAGGCATGCGCGCACACACGCGGGCCTATGCAGCTGCAGTGTGGCTCTCTTCACACACGAGCGCGCAAGCGAGATGGTGCGCGCGGTCGCGTATTTATGGTTATAGGGCGTTTATAGCAGTTTCGAGTGCAGCGGCAAGCGAGCCGGCTCGTAAGTTGGGATGCTGGCCTGTCAAGCTGTTTTCGGAGCTTGATTAATTAGCCTCTCCGCTTACCCACAATCCCCCCCCCTCTTCCCGCCGCCGCTCCAGCCCTCTCTATGCATTTGTCCTCTCTCTCTTTCTCCGCGCCCCTGATACGTACACGGCAAGCTGTGCGCCCCAAATTCGCAGCCCTTCCCTCCTATACGTCCCCCTTCTACCCCTCACGATATACAACGCTCTTCGGAAAATGACCAACGCCTATACATACGCGCGGCGGTACACGTATACCAACTACCCAACTGGCATCCGGCTACACGAGCCTCACTTCCGACATTGGCTTGTCGCTTGTCTCTCTTCTCTCTTTCTCTCTCTCTCTCACCTACAACCACTCTCTCTAAGAGAGTACACCGCCTAGGGCTAAAGTTTGTTTGTAAGGCTCTAGGGGAGTAGAGCACATTTTTCGGGTAACACTATAGCCTCGGCCGAGTGTGAGAAGCCCTCTTGGAAGTTGGCGCTTGAACCTCGTAAAACTCGAACTACGTAAATAAAGATCCGAATCTAGAGAGGGAGAGCGTGGTTAGTACTCTGACCACGCGCGCGATGCGCGTAGAAAATTAAATGCGCGCACTAGCGCTTTTCCTCTCCACGTCGCGTGTTATGCATATCTTTAGCGGCAAGGGTAAAGAGGATCGAGTGCGTTTTCGCGCAAAGTGTTAACTTACAACTCGTTAGTCGGTTTAATCTGAAATGACGCAAAAGAAAAGAGTTGCCCGATACCTACAATTTGTTTGACTGGTAAAACGAAATTTTCTTCAGTGTTTAAGAGACTCGCGGCTTTTAAACACTGAAGATCGGGTAAAAAAGAACAGGCCAAGGGAGAGAGAGAGAGAGCGAGTGGATTTTTATATTTTAATCGTTAGGTAAATTATCCGGGGCAGGAGGCCAGCCGCGCATTTCAATGGGGCTTCAGCAGTAGAGCTAGCGAAGTAATTGTAAACGTGGCGCGCTAAACGAGAGAAAAAGAGAGAAAGCGAGCTCTCGCGCTTTTTCCTCTCTCATCTCGCAGTCCCTCGGTGTTTTTTTGCTCTCTCTTTTTTTACCCTGCCTCCGCGTCGCCAGATCCCAGTTCTCGATTGCCCGGGCATTAGCGATACTGTTTTCGCTGGGCTCACGCTCTTTTGCTCCCCCACCTCCCCGGAGCAGTGGCCATCCTCTTTTCTCCTCTCTTTGTCCGGCCTAACTTCCTGTGAAAGAACTTCAAAGTTCGTTAGGGGATTCGAAGCTCCGGAATGAAATTTCCTTCTGCTGCTGGACCCTCTCGCTCTTTTGCCGCGTCATCTTTTTTTCACGTCCTGCCCGTGGCTCGTTTACGCCAGATCCACGCGTACGGGCGGAATATTCGCCCTCCCTCCCCCCCCCCTTATCCTTCCCTGTTCTCTCTTTTGGCTTCAATTTTCGGATCCACACACGATACGTGGCCAACGACAGAGGCTCTCCCTCTTTCTCTCACGAGGCCTTTCTTTTTATCTCGTATAGCTCTCGTACAAACGTAATTACGGAATAATATTCGTCCGTAATCTAATCTTGCGCATTGACCGAGGAAGAACGTAATTTAAGAATCGCCGAGGGCGTATCAAGGTCCGAAAAGCCCCTCCCCCCCCCCCCCGCCCGTAATAATCCCCGCGCCCCGCCCCACCCCCCCCCCTCCCACTCACCCCCTCTTTACGCCCCCGCCCCGTCCCCCCCCCCCTCTCCT